>JANHFR010008295.1:122063-137307 GCA_032468015.1 Mimophis mahfalensis | reverse complement strand
AGGAAGGAAGGAAGGAAGGAAGGAAGGAAGGAAGGAAGGAAGGAAGGAAGATTACAATGATAGAGTCAGGGAGGGCCTCGGGGAAGTTTTGCCTTAGCACTTGTGCACCACAGGTGCCCCCCCCCCAATGAGTCTCTTGTCATGACCACCATCGCCATACACCCCAGTCCTCCAAGGTCAAACACAACCCTCACATTACCATCAATAAAATTGAGTATGACATTCCTGTTCTACAGTATCTAAAGATCTGGATTTAAAATGCCACATATAGTTGCCTATTTACAACCACAAATAAGACCAAAGTTTCTGTTGTAAGTCATTGCAGTCACAAGTCAAGTCAGGCTTGATTTTACCTTTTGGTCATTAAATGAATCCAGCTTCCACAATAGAGGAATTTTTTTGGCAGAAGAGCATTCACAAATTTGTCAGAAAAATGTCACAAATTACAACCATGTGGCTGCAGAATGCTATAGCTAGTCATATTTATCAGCATGTTATCAAACACCTAAACTTCTATCATAGGACTGTGGGAGGTGATGTGAGGATTGAAAATGTGAATACAGGTTGTAAGTCATTTCTTTCAAAACAGGCATAACTTGTAACTATTGTTAAATGAACAGTCATAAGTGGGGGACTTTTTGTATTTCCCTACTAAAAATTTACCTCTTTAAGTGGAAATTAAAAGTTAATAGCTACTCTAGTTGCAGAAAAAGTTTTCTGTTATTTATTGAAGTGGAACGATCAATATGAAAGTCGGTTTCTGAAGTAATAACAAAGACCACAGTATAGTGTTACTAAGGAAGGTGACATTTCAAATTTTTCACTGGAAAGGTGGAAGAAATAAAGCAATCATCTAATGTAATATGTTCCTTTTATCAGCCTGGCATCCATTACATCCCTGGGATAGAGTACTCTATTTGGTCACAAAATAGTTGGGCTTGGATAATAGGGTGTATATGAAATCATACATATATATATATTTGTGAAATTTCAGATTTGACATGGAACCAAATCTTTCTAATAAACCTGCTAAGAAACTATAACAAGAAAACATTTCCAAATCCTGAATGTTATGCTGCAATATTCAAACTGATACAGGAAAGTTACTGGAATATCTTCAGATGGTATGAATATCTGTGAACACTATAGAGAAATCAGTACAAGTATATGTTCTTGACAATAAACACAATCACCACAGATTAACTGATGCCAAAGTGTATGTGTAAAGCAAACACTTGTGGAAAATGTTTACGCAGAAGTCTGGTTTTATTACCAGCTTCTTTAAAAGTTACATCTTTTTAAAGACTTTCCACAATACAATCTCATCTCATCCTTATTGGAAAGAGTATTCACTGTAAGTGCCTATTCAATAGATATAGAATCATATGATGTCTTTCTTTAACACACCAAACCTAGAATCAAGAATTCAAGTATACAGATTAATGATCTGTGAAGAAAATGCTTGAAAAAAAGGTATTGTTCCTGTCCTGCTTTAAAAAAGAGTTCCAAAGCATAAGCACTACTACACATAATTGAATGAGTTCACAGAAATAGCTTAAGATTCATCTAACCAAAACTATTGAATTTACTACTTTTGAGAAGCCAGAGAACAGCTCCTTTCTCACTGTAAGATGGCCACAAAAGAAAGGAATTGTGAAACGTACACCATGCACCACATAAAAAATACAAAACACAATCCTCCATTTAGTTCAAACATGTATCAGTTAAACCAATATCTATGTTAATGTAAAATTAAAAATAATTGCTATACTTTAAATAGAAATGTGATACATCATACCAGAGAAAGAGCAATCTTGGCAAGCAGCAAAATGTACAGTTACTTGCCTTGGCATAACTTTATGTAGGTAAATTCAATGTCCTTGTTCTTCCTGCTTATAGTCCTTTAAACAAACATAAGACAGGGTTTGGACAACTAACAGCCTTAAGACAAATGCAACCTTAAGTCCTCATCATATAACATCCGAGTTGCATGATATCAAATATTGGTGGTGCAATTTTATACCAGAACAAGGAGATGGGAGTTGCCAAAGCAGACTCATCAACAACTTTCAGAAGGGGGAATAAAAAAAAAAGTGTGTTGATGTACTTAGAAAAGGTGTGGTGCTTTGATCATGCTGCAGCGACTGCCATTTGGACTTTTTTGATTCAGCCTGTGGATGCCACTAAGACTCATGTTTCACTGTAAACTGCTTTGGTAGATCACAGCATTTTGAAGTTAAAAGATGCCTGTGACATATTTCTTTTACAGACCTAATGTATAATATTGAGCTAGATGAAGCATTGCTTTCCAAGTTCTTCTGTCTTGTTACAATTGTTGGCATTCTTTGTACAAACACTTGATAATGCATTTGTATCATCTTCACTCACTTCATCCTGGAGTTAGATCTATTTGGCTGTGTTGCATTTCTCATCTCAATCAATATATGATCAAACATGCAGTAGTAGTTACAGAGAAAATTAACATGCTTCTTTTTAAAATGTAACTTTAGACAATGAATGTATAGAAATGATTCACTTATCTCTGTGCAAACATTCCTAAGCACACTATAGAAGTCAGCTTGAATGTAAGCTCTATGATGCATGCTAGCTACTTATACTACTTCTGCTACTTGCAGAATACCTCTAACATTTATCACTGCTACTTCTACCACCACCACCACCCCCCAAAAAAGGTGGAGAATATTCCAGGTATCCAGCCAATAAACTCCAACTAAATGTTTAAATTTGTTGGCAAAATGCTTTTTCAACAGGTCCATGCCAAAAGAATAAATGATAAACAGAAGCATTGAACAAGTAGAAGTACACGGTTTTCAACTCAAAGTAAGTGAAGCACTCAAGTGTGCCAACATTAATGTACTCAATATTAGTGTTACAAAATGCATTTGTTCAACATGTTTTTATTTCATTTCTACTTAACTTGTATCGATCAAAATAATATGACATTGGCCAATCTTACTTCACTCAATCACTAACAATGGGGAAATGGCCATAAAATAATCCACTTAAAATTTAAGGCTATTATGATTTTCACATTATAGGTGAGATAAATTTTCTTTTATTTTGTGAAAATCTTACAAATACAAGTGCTTAAAAACTGGTCTCATGCAAATATGCTAGATGTGAGAGGAAAAGATTTTTCCTTGGTCTAGGGACAATTCAGCATCTGTCGCAACCATGTGAAAAAAACCACAAGCTTTTAAAAGCTGGTTGCTGCTAATGTGACATGTTGAAACATTAATCACCCCCTAAGGCCAGCATAATTGTAGCTCCATGTTAATTACCTAACAATTAACAGCAGTATTTCCAAGGGGCAATCAATGAATTAGCTAGTGATTTTCCCACAGACTTTAGTTTCACACTGCCAATCTGAATGCATTTCAAACTCCACACCATGGCTCATCAATGACACTTCTGGTGTATGAAATAAAAAATCATTTGCACTCTTACTAATTAGATGCAATTATATTACTGTGTGTATTCAAACTCTATTCATTTACACAAAATCTCTGCCACAGGCATTTCTTTCCATTTATAAATTCTTTTCTATTAAATTATAAGGTCACCTACAAGGAAAATGTACTAATCAAAATTTTGTCATTAATGAATTAAGGGTTTCAGTAAGCTGGCTTAATTAATTTACCCTAATAAGTGATAATGGCTATCTGCAGCCTATCTGTATTCATATACTGGTGTACATGGAAGTACACTGTGTGTTTATGGACATGCTGGAAGTTTCTGGTTTGTTCAAACACTCTTTTCATCATTTCTATTCTTTGTGCTCTTTCCTTTCTTATATACCCTATGAGTACATAATACAAAAGGCTTCACCCATCGAGGTGTAACCCTCCGTGGATAGAGCACTATGGAGTCACTCTGGCTTCTGCAGTTCTGCTGATATATTAGCGGACAATATAAAAAACATTACTATTCTTGAGTAGTAACAATAATAGCAGTTGTAGTAGTAATTATTATTATTATTATTATTACTACCACTATTACTAATATTTCACTAAAACCCATATAAATACACAGCTTGATCCTTAGATCAGGATAGGAATAACACTTGATTCATTGCAAGGCTTTTGTGTCTTTTGATGAACTTTTTCATAATAAATAATAACTACACCTTTTAAACATTTCATAGAATCATCCGGCTGGAAGGCACCTTGGAGGTCTTCTAGTCCAACCTACTAGTCAAGTTAGGTGTCTGCCTATCATCCAAAGCAAATTGTTGTCCAATCTTTTCCTGAAAACCTCCAGCAAGCACCCACAATTCCAGAAAGCAAATTGATCCACTGCTTAATAGTTCTTACTGTCCGGAAAATCTTCCTTGTTTTCAGGCTGAATGTCCCTCTGATGAACTTCTGTTCATTGCTTCTTCATTCTCCATAAGACCTGAGTAATCCTCTCAGGTCCTATGGAGAATAAATTGATGCCCACTTCTCTGTGACAGCCTTCAAGTATTCAAAGACTGCTATCATGTTTCCCCTGAATCTTGATTTAGTTAAGTTAAACATACCTAGTTCCTTCAACACTTTTCATAGGATTTAACCTATAGACCCTTATCACCTTGCTTGCTTCTCTCTGCACTCTTTCTAGCGTCCAAACATCTTTTTTATATTGTGGGGACCAGAACTGATTGCAGTACTCCAAATGTGGCCTCGCTAATATGTCACATCCCTCAGTTGTTGCACTCTAGGTCTATGGTTTTCTTTTTCTTTTCGCAGCTGCAGCATGCTGCAGCATACTGCAGACTCATACTTAAGTGGTAATCTATCTGTTTGATTTTTTGTAATTTTGTAATTTTAATCCATTTTTAAATTAATAGTAGTTGAATGTTTGTTTCATCTTGAGGTAAATTTCTCAGAGCCACTGAACCATAAGATGGGCAACAAATAAATCTGATAAATAAGTAGTCAACAAGGATACGTAGATCCCTGTTAAGCCAGATACTGTTTGTCTTGTATCTGTACATCTCTTTTTCCTGACTAAGAAAAGGGTCTTACTTTTCCTGCCTCTGAACTGCATTTTACTGGATAAAGCCAAATACGAATCTGGAATCTATCTTCTGAAGATAGATTTTCCCCATCTTTGTGTCATCTGTAAATTTGATGAGTGTTTCTTCAGTCCAGAGATGGTATTCAGCCAGTTCAGACCAGTTCAGACATACCGGTAAGGGAAATTTTGAGTAGTTTGGGGAAACCAGCAAATACCAACTCTGGTTGGCCTGCCCACCTTCCCCCACACTCAACCTGCCTCCGCAGCCTTTCCTGCCCTAAATTCCCTTGTTATTTAACTCAGCTGATTCACATAGCACGGCGGATTGCCACACCTCAGCTGAGATAAAATAAAAGGTCACCTCACCAGCGCTGATACTGAGGGTGGTCTTTAAGTGCTGTGCTGCACCTGTGTGAAGTGCACTCTCAGAATCAACTGCACCATCAGCTGGTCCCTCATCTATGCTTCAGTTCCCTCATCTATGTAATTTATGAAGAAATTGAACAGCATTGTGCTCACCTTGAGATGCTCCACTGCATGCTTACCTTATTTAGTTCCTTTGTGGATTACACATTGAGTGTGGTTGGTCAGCCAGTTGCAGATCTAATTGGTAGTGATACTGTTTGTTGCTCTAAGATACCTCATTGTTTTATCTTACTAAGAAGTGATGTATGGTCTGCTTTATCAAATGGATAGCTGAAATACACAGCATTTCTATTAATTTAGTCATTTTATCAAAGAAAGTAATGTAACTTTTGTTTGGCAACCTGTTGTTAACAACCCAATGTTGGATTCTATTAATTTCCTTTTCGTTTCTAGATATTCACAAATTCACTGCTATGATTTCCTGAATCTTAGCCTCAGAAGGATCTTAGCTAGCATATGAAGCAATAACTATAAATATAAGACATTACAAGGTACCGTTCTGTTGCCACTCATGCAAGAATACCCCAACCTCCCTCAGATTCGGGAGAAGTTTTTTCAATTTAAAGTGACCCCCCACAATTCAGGGCATGTCAAATTTTTCAACTTTCAATTTCCAAACATTAGGGATGCTCAAAAGTTGTGATATACCTTGGGGTTTGTAAAGATAGTTTAGTTACTTTAATGTAATTTAGATGTGCTTGATATATAACTACATAAATATCGTAACTTTTTAACATTTTGTTTGTTTCACACATGCCTTCACATCTGATATGTTTTAGTTTAAAACAACCTTGTGTTAGAAGCCAGTTTGTGACTTAGGTATTAGTTTGAACAGTGCAATGAAGTTTCTTTTGCCAACAAAAGTGACGACACATTTTTTGGCTCTTGTCATCTTCAAGATACCAATTAAGCAGACTTCTGAAATAAAAAGAAAGTATGTAGAGAAAAAAGAATAACTTCAAAGCTCTGGGCAACATGGAAAAGATAGGAGAGTGGTAAGAGTATTATAGAAGTATGGAGATAAGGAGGGTAACATATTGTGCATGCCACAGATACATATTGCACTATGTTCTATGTTTAGCCACTTACTCTGAAAGGTCACTTTGAAGACCTATTTCAGGAATGTCAAACTTGATTTCATGGAGGGCTACATCAGGGCTGTGTTTGACATTGGGTGGACTCAGGATTGTGGCCAGCTTGGTGTCACTCATGTTGGGGGGAGGGGCATCTATAATGGCCTGAGTGCTCTGCCAGTGAAAACAGGCATCCAAGCTCCATTTTTGGCTGCAACAGCCTCCTGCAACCCTCTGCCAGTGAAAACGGAGCTGGGGGGGCGGGACTTTATCCAGCCCTTGCTAGCTCTGTTTTTGATTGGGCAGTTTCCTGCAACTCTCTGATAGTTGAAAACAGAGCTCAGGGAGTCACACATGACCCTCCTGAGCTCTGTTTTCACTGGCAGAGGCACTATGGGCTGGTCCATTGCTGTTTTCAGGGCAGCCTAGCAGGCCAGATCTAAGCACCCTGTGGGCCGGATCCAGCCCCTGGGCCTTGAGTTTGACACCCCTGCTCTAATACAGGGAGCAATACAGGCAGTGAAGAGCACATCATTGAATTCTCATGCGCCTGCTTTGTGAACTACACTTATTGCAAGGGCTCTAGGTGCAGTCTGAGTACTGGTTATCACCTCTAAAGTCTTTTGCAGCATAGGCCTTAGCTATCTGAAAGATTGCCTAACCTGATGGTTTCTTCTGCCATTATGATTGGACAAGACCAATCTCTCTAATATGCCTTTTCTCTTTTCAAAGTAAATCTCTACTTCAGGTTCCTGTATTATTTAATAGGACTCAGGAAGGAGGCTGCAATTCACCAATATGAAACTAATATGCACTGCATTATTTCTTAGGCTCAAAACATTTGACATTTACATTTTATAATTTAGAAATTCAAGAATTTTTAAAGGATGATACTCTTACTTATTAACCAATTGCTATTTTGCTGAAATATTCCAGGGTTTCACCAATTTTCCCACAGTTTCTTTACACATAATATTCAATGTGAAAGACTTACAGATTTAACTTCCTAAGACACGTGGGAATTTCCAAAGCTTCCAACAACAAGCAAGAGAATTGAAAATTATTCATTTAAAAAGCAAACATTAGTTTCTGAAACACTGCTTTGATGTAATCACATCGCTGTTTCCCACTTCAAGGACATTTCACTCTTGTGCAGGAATATATAAAGTTAGCTCTATGTGATTAGGCAATTAGTAAGATTACTAAGGCAATTCCATTAGAACCTAAAACTGCATTATTTTGAAAAAATTAAGATTTTTTTAATAATAAAAAAGCAAACATCAGAGTAAAAATTATTATATATTATACTTAAAAGCAACTTTTAAGCTTGTTAAAAATACTAAACTCATTCGTTTTAATAAATGAATAAAAATATCCTAAAAATGAAAAATGAAAATTTAAGGCAAAGTCATCTGTTCTGCTGAATTTTCAACTTCGTGAAAAAAAATTATTACTCCTTATAAAATGATTTGAAAAATGAAAAATCTTTTGTCAGACATAGAACCACAGAAAACACTAATGAAATTCCCCATAAATTCCTGCCACATTTTGATCTTTTAATCTTTTAAAATTTAAAATTTTGATTTAATAACATACTTCTATTTTTTTAATACTCCCAGCATTTAAGGGACAACAGTCCTAGTAAAACCTTGATTTAAAATAGAATTTTTCAAAGTGGGTTCAGGGGGACATGAATGGGCTTACTGTACAGTACAGTGGAAAATGTGAACATATTGTCTGGCATTCCCAAATTCTTCACCAAGTGATTCAATCAGGAGTGGGCTGCTACCTATTTGCCCTGGTCTGGGTGAACCTGTAGCTAATTTTATGGCCATTTTATGGCCAGTTTGGTGAACTGGCAAATTCCACCTCTGGCTGGCCCTGCCCACTCCACTCTGCCTCTCCCAAGAATCCCCACCTGTTTTGGATGCCAGGTAAGTGCAGGGCCCATGCAGAGGCTCAGGGAGGGCAAAAAATGGGCCTCTTGGAGGCTAAAGGAAAACTTACAGAGCCTGGGGAGGGCAAAAACAGCCCCCCACTGTGGCACAGGAGGCCCACTAGGTCATGCCCATGCCCACCCAGCAACCTGGCAGAGAACTGGTTGCTAAAAATTTTGAATCTCATCCCTGGTTTCAATCTTCTTCTTTTTTTAAACAAATATGTTCCACCGCCTCAAAAATTTTGAAAATTCCTGATTTAACAGACCTTTTTAAATGTTTACAAAATCAATCCAGACTATATTTCTTTGAAATGAATATTCCCCATAACACAGATTTTCTCATGAATGAGAGAGGATGGGGTTTTTTTGTTAAAAGATTTCAACGTCCATTTAATAAACACTGAATTTTAAAAGATGACCTTATCCTCCATTAGTTTGTTTAATAAATGGTTATTGACATCATTTGCATAAAAACTAAAGAAAATGGAAGCTTAAGAAGGAAATTATTTTAATAATCTATTTCAGGTATTACAGTGAAGTTGTCCAGACATAATTCAGTAACATTAAGAAGGAATGCTGAAAATAATTCCTGAAGTATCTCCATGCTATCTCTTAGTGAATGGTTTAATAAAAGCAGCAAATGTAAATATAAAATAATTGTTTTTTAAAAATATCAAAACAGTATTTTATTAATATTGAAACTATTTTATTAATATTGAAAATATGTACATAAAATACTATTTTATTAAAATACTATTTTATTAATATTGAAAATATCTACATAAAATCTACTAAAATTACTTATGGGAGAACGGGACATAATTTTGCCCTTGTTACCTCCCAGTTGCACTACTGTAACGCTCTCTACATGGGTCTCCCCTTGAAGAGCACTTGGAGGCTCCAGCTGGTGTAGAATGCGGCCGTGCAGGTTATTATGGGGTACCTCAACACTCCCATGTTACATCTCTCCTGCACAACTTGCATTGGCTTCCAGTGGTCTTCCGGGTGTGACTCAAGATATTGGTTATGATCTTCAAAGCCCTTCATGGCTTAGGCCCAGGGTACTTGCGAGACCACCTGTGCCGTCAGCAGTCTCCTGCCATTCAGTACACTCCCACAGAGTCAGTTTCCTCAGGGTGCTGTCGGCCAGACAATGTCAGCTGGTGACCCCCAGGGGAAGAGCCTTCTCTATGGGGGCACCTACCCTCTGGAATGAGTTACCCCCAGAAATTCGGATCAGCCCTGATTTGCAATCATTCCACCTTGCCCTAAAGACCTTGCTGTTCAAACTTGACTAGAAGATTGATTTTATGTTGGTGGGTTATTTTAAATTTTAAATTGTTTGTGGGTTAAAATTACTATTCAATTTTGTTTTAACTTTTCTATTGTTTGTTTTTTAGTCAATTGTAAGCCGCCTGAGTCCCCAGGAGAAGGGCGTCATAGAAATTTAAATAATAAATAAATAAATAATAAATACATTTTTGACTCATCAATGTAGTGTTGATGTCATGATTGGGACTACAAACTAAGGTTTTAGAGGCTGATGCAAATCTAGAAGTTTTTAAAGGGAAAAACACAGTTAAGGGCAACAACAGTTCCACAATCAGCTTGCCTTTTAAAAAGTATCCCCCATTTTAATTGATGTGTTCCTTTTGTTTTTCATATCCAATTGTTTTACTTAATTGTTTGATTGTGTTTTTTCAAGCATTGTTCTTTCTTGTATACAATTCTTAGCTTATTTGGGAGATAGATGCCATGTTTTACATCACACTAAAACCAAGCAAATATTGGCGATGCAGTTGGTGCCTCATTAGAAATGCTATCCCAAATGAAATGTGGTTTTGATCAGGGAAGAGGGTAGGAAAGAGCCAAGATACCTTGAACAGCAAGGAAGAAGCCCCCCAAAAGCAGAAGTATCTAGCTGGGAAATTAGGCATTCTACAAGAAAAAAGCAGACCAAGGACTCTAATCAGTTTATATATTATGTTATTGTAAATAAACTAAGCTTATTGTTTAAACAACATTGATTACAATATTCAAACAAAACATTTGAAAGGGCAGTTAGTTCCCTTTCAGTTACATGAGAAACCATTCATGCAACTAAGCCAAATATGTTTATATGTATGTCAAACTTATTTCTGTCAATGACTTCCAAGTTAATTTATGAAGACATGCAGATTTATTTGTATGAACTACAGTAAAGACTAGGTATGAAAAACTGTTACTTGATTGCTTTGCAGCTGGAGCTGCTGTTGGTCCTTTGCTGCTATGAGTTTTTTTGTTAGAGAAATATCCTGCATTTTATCCAAAAGCTCAAGGCAACTTACCTGGGTGTCTTTTCATCTCAACCCTACAATAGCAACTCTTTGAGGTTGGTTAGAGAAGAGAGCATGGCTGACTCAAAGTCACCTAGTGAGTTATCATGTAAGACGGGCTTGAATTTGGGTCTTTCTAGTCCTAACAAACCCCTGAAAGGTTCACGTTTTCTTACATGGTTTATTGGTGTAGTCATTTTGGAGTGGGGTCCTGCTTGACTTTACAAATATTTGTAAAATATCCCCATTTGACAAATGATACAAGTGAGTGTGTTACCCTCAAGTGCTTATAAGATCAAAACAAAGAAGTTTCATAAGACAAGTAAATGAAACCTCTACAATTTTATCATAGTCTATTCCATGGAATGATCAAGAGATTTGGGCTTGGGGGTGGCTAATACATGATGACTATTGTAATTCCACTGTAAGGTTCATAAGGCTCTCATATAACTTTCGTAAAACTTTGATACAGCATTCATAAAAATACTTCCACTGGACTTTTACCAATTAAATTTCTGAAGTTTTTACATTTTCCCTCTCTTTCTCATGCACCATGAATAAGTGAATAAGGATGAATCATGTAGCTGTAAAAACAGCATTGGATGTGGCATCAACATAAAATGGAATCCCAAAAGTAGTGCTACAGTTCAAATGGTATTTTAATTCATGTTCAGGTGATACGATATAAAAGATTAAAAACAATGTAAAAACAAGTGATCTAATTGTCATCAATAAAAATCCAGTATGATTGGAAGTTCATTTTGTTTTATTTGACTTAATGCAATATAGGCTTGTTCTATACCAATAAAATATCTTTTTGTATACATGGTATAGAAGATTATAATCTGATGATTTCTGTTCTTTGTTTTTATTACATGGATTTTTACATAATCATTGCTCATAAAGTTCTGACAGATAATATTACAAGAATTAGCCTCCTTGCTATTAATATATATATAAAAAAATTCCAAGCTTCTTGAAAATATTAATTTATTAAAATGCAATAAAAAGAACCACCTAGCCATATCCTAAATTGTGAATATTTTAGAGGTGATGGTTGATATTCCTGTCATCTGTACTTCAAATATTTTCACATTTGAAAGGTGAAATAACACTAAGTCATAAAAAATCTCTTTCAGCATGCTAGTTGACACTGTCTTCCTAAGATTGTGTACTTTTGCTTTAAAGAGACAGGTGTATGTAATTTTAATGTCAGCACCAGCATCACCAAAAAGTACCCTGGCAATCAGTGGAAAGGTTTAATAGGTTTCCTGTCTTGTTCTTAATTTGCTGAAATTACAAAATCAATACTTTCAGTTGTAGCTGCTGCTACCCGTTTTACTCCTTTAAGATAAAGTCTACAAAGAAAGTAACCTTCACTTCCAATTTGCAACACCGAATGTCAGAGTGTTCTTAGCCACTAACTAACTAGTCTGTTTTCTCTTATCCACTAGAAGACATTGTGGATGTGTTGTGTCTGCCACTGAGAGAGAGATATACACCTGCAGTGATTAATAACAGACAAATTATGATGCACTTGTTTAGTCCTTAAATACCTTCATACTTCTTTTTAAAGCCCTCTCTAACACATGGAGTTCTTTTTAAATTTATTTTTTGTCTTATTAGATTTGTATCCTGCCTTTATTCCTTTATAAATAACTAAAGGCTGTGAACATACATAATACTTCTTCCTCCTCCTATTTTATCCACAACAACCCTGTGAGATGAGTTGAGCTGACAGATTACAGATAGTCCTCGGTTTACACTAAGTTCTTCAGTGGCCATGCAAAGTTACAACAGAAGTGGTAAAAGCAACTTATGACTATTTTCCACACTTTATCCACACAAAGTGGGAAAAGTTGCTTTTTTCCTCCTTTTGCTCTCATTTGAGAGATTTGTAGTAGAATTCCTAGTAACAGGTTGGATTCACACTTGCAATTTGTAAATATAAGGTTCAGCAGGTCTGTAACTAAATTGAACAAGTAAAGCATTTCTGTCTCAATAATATAAGTGTGCTTGGGAGATCAGTGCGGTTCTCTCAACTGACATTTTCAAATGAACTTCAAATGATAGTTTCAAATCCTGGCTATACTGGGATTCCTGCTTAGCTTTATGCATGAGTATGATTAAATTTCTTTGGGGTGTGGTTGGAGAAGAAGGCATTTCTGTTCATTACCAATTACATAATCATAGTCACTGCTTGATTGCACTGGTATTATGGCACTGGTATTAAAAAAACTTGATTTTTAAGTCAGTCTGACCTCACACAAGAGTACTTGTTTATTAATTATTGATTTATGTCCCGTAGTTTACAGCATTTTAGACAATTCAGATTATCCTAATGATTTCCCTGCTACACATTATAAATAATCAAGCATTTCTAGAGCAGACGAAGTATGCAGAGGGTGAATAAATAGCTTCATGTTTTTTAAATGAAAAGCATAGTATTGAGCAACAATGGTTAATGGGGTTAGACCAGCTTTTATTTATTATTTATTAAATTTGTTTGCTA
The DNA here is from genome assembly GCA_032468015.1 of Mimophis mahfalensis. Lineage (NCBI taxonomy): Eukaryota > Metazoa > Chordata > Lepidosauria > Squamata > Mimophis > Mimophis mahfalensis. The sequence goes on along the minus strand of JANHFR010008295.1, from coordinate 124,023 downwards.
CCCATCTCAGGCAAGGTATTATATCTTCATTGCCTAAATTTAAAAAAAAAAATTCTTAATCTGATGTTGTAGTTCCACCATAACTGAAAATGCTAGACTGGGGAACACTGGTATGCTTTATTTGAGAAACTCATGAAAGAAGCAGCTCTACAAAGGCTTAGTAAAGTTGTGGTAATAATTTCAATTTTGAAGAACAGATATAGTCAAAAGTAATCTGTTATGCAAAAATGTGGCCATCTTACTGAAACATCTTTAATTCTATCTACATTTTAACTGTAATACACATTTTAGCCAGCCTACAACTTTGTAGGATATTTCAAAGCATGAGAAAAGTGGCAGTTTAAATGAACAGCCAACAGCTATGGAAAATGAAGAGTTGACAAGGATCATATGTGTCAGTCACTTAGTTTTAAATGGTCCTACAGCCTTTACTGCATTCAACTCAGCAGGCTTTGAACCCCAAATCTATATTTACTTTAGAACATTGCACATTACTCAGAAATCTTTCAGCATCTTTGCTCTGATCTGAAGAAGGGCATGGGAACCTGTTTACAAAGGAGCACCTTTTATGTACTTGAAAGAATCAGAGACCAAATTCAAGAATATCCCTGGAAGGGTCTTATGTCTTCAACAGAGGGAAACAAAGAATGGGCTACTGCTTGTTAAGGCTTTGTTTATCTTATGAGTTTATCCCTGAAGACAGAAACATTACTCTCTTCACAAGAGGTCAGAGAGGGCTGAAGGGAAGGGTTGTACTACTGAGAAATGAAGAATTACATTAGCCTTTCTGGACATTGTCAGCTGCACAATTTCAGCCACTTAACACTTAGTATCCTTTCCCTCTTTTTTTCTTTTAACATAAAACTCAGGACAAAATAAAATTTGCCCCTTCCCTCAAAATCGTAACCACTTCTTAATGTGCACTATTGGTTTGTTTTTGGCAATTCTATCCAATGAAATGTAAATATGCTACTTTCTGAAAACCAAAAAGTATCTGTTTTATTTTTGCTCTTGGAGCCTTTCCCCCCTTTTTCTCACTGCATGTCTGCTCTGACTAAAAAATAAGTTGTAAGTAAAAATTATTTTATGATGCCTCATGAAATAGGCATAATCAGGCATACTGCTTAGTAAAATATCTTTGGGAAGATTCACAATGGTGTTGCTTTATTTAATGGGCTTATAATCACTAATGATTTTATGTAGCATACATAGTTGTAAATCAGTTTTTTTGTAAAAAAAAAAAAACCAGACTAAATGAATGCCTTTGTAAAGACTTTATAAATTTATCTCATGTGTAGCCTTTCATACCTTGTGGATAATTTTCTTAGTCCATAATTTATTATATCAATACTGTAAAGTAGCCTAGGCTGAGGACTGATGATTGGTACAATGTTACCTACTAAGTTTCAAGGCTAGTGGGTCTTCCTAGTCCTGATTCACTACTATAATTATGCTATTACATTATATTTAAGTGCATGAGAATAAAACTGTACTTTTTCCCATGGTAAACTTAACTCACAGCATTGTCAATCTGAGACCATTTCTTTAAAAATAAAATGGAAACATTCTACTTCAGAACATCCTTATCCAAACCAAAATATGTTCTTCAGAAGCCACTGCAGGCGACCCCATAAAATATTGGATTAGAATTTCCTTCAGTGAGAAGTTCCTTGGCAATTCTCTTTCTGATTTTTTTTTTTCAGAAGATATTTTCCTAAGCCTTTTAAAATCATTTTTAGAATAGCTTAAATTTTAACTCATGTTAATTACTGTTGAATGGCTAATACGTTTATTCAGTATTGTACTGAGATTGGAGTGTTTGATTTAGAGTTTTTTTATTGTCTTTATGATTTTGATCTTTTTTCATTAACATTGTTAATGATATAATAAGTTAAAAAGTAACTTCAAAATAGAGGTTAATGGAATGATTTAATAGCCAATGCACTACCTGAAGCAGAAG
>JANHFR010008295.1:3570-14377 GCA_032468015.1 Mimophis mahfalensis | reverse complement strand
CAGCACCAGTAAGGGAATGGGAACAACCCTCAGGCCCCTGGCAGAGACTCCATATAGACTTTGCAGGCCCATTCCATCGGCAAACATTTTTGATAATTGTTGACACCTATTCCAAATGGCTAGAGGTCAGGTTGATGAAAGGTACCATGGCCAGAGCAGTCATCACCGAACTCAGGCAGCTTTTTGCCACCCACAACATCCCCGACGTCCTTGTAACAGACAATGGCCCACAATTCACAGCCACTGAGTTTGAGGGATACCTGGCCACTCTGGGTACCCGCCATGCCCTCATTGCCCCAATCCGGCCACAAGGAAATGGCCAAGCTGAACGGTTCATCTGGAGCACCAAGGAAGCCCTCGCGAGACTCGGCCCAGGGGACTGGCAGGAGCGCATTGACACGTTCCTGCTGGCCCAACACAACCTCCCATGTGCGGCAACTGGGAAGACCCCGGTGGAGCTCCTGATGGGCAGGAGGCTCCGATTCACGCTCGATCTCCTAAACCCCCAATACTCCCCTGACCAGTATAAGGGAGAACACAAAGGGATAAGGGAAACTACACATCGGGCCCACTCTGGGAAGAAGGGACTGTACAAGACAGCACAGGCCCAAGATCGTACAAGGTATGCCTGGAAGATGGGCAAATATGGAGACGTCACATCGGCCAACTCCGGCGACAGCCAGTAAGCGAGAGAACCGCGCAATCCGAGGCGCAACCGACTGCAAGCACAGCTGCGCCAAGCCCAGAAAGCAGAAACCAAAATCCAGTCCCTAACTACACCACGCCTGAACCTATCTCAAACCCAGTGCCGGAGAACCTACCTGGAGAGGCAGAGATCCAACAGCTGCGTCAGAACGAGGACTCCAACGCACCCAATAGCAATCCAGAAGGGCCTAGGACGGGGCGGAGCGAAGAAAACAGGTCCGCCCTGCTCAACGCCCCAGCTCCAACTGAGCTGCGCAGGTCAACTAGGGTCCGGACATGCCCTAGTCACCTGAATGATTATATTTGCAAGTAGCCCAAGTGCATTCTGGGGGGAAGGGGTGTTATATATTTGAATCATTTCGGCGGGAAATCCCGGCCAGCCCATTGGCTAGTGGGCAAGGCTAAACAGTATAAAAGGGACAGAGTTTTCCCCAGTCATTTGCTGGGTCCTCACTACGAAATAAAGAGCTGTTGCGTTGAATAATTCTTTGGCTTCCTGAGTCCTCATTCCCACGCCTGATCCTTGGATCTAACAGGCAACATTTTAACCATAGGAGAAAGTTGCTTCTTTTAAAAACACTTTTATATTTTCATCTTTTAAGAAACATGTTTATTATTTTTTTTAAAAATAAACTATTTGCTGACTGACAATGTAGTCTGACTACTGAAATTGAGTTTTATATAACTTATTCATAACTGAATTAAATGTTATAATTCAAGTTTTGGGGGAAGTTAGTGCCATGTTATTAACTAGCAAAGAAATCAATATGTTACTTGCCTCAGAATCAAACTCTGGCATTATCTAACTTCATATTATGCAAACTGCTTAAAAGATAAATACATCTGGCTTAGACATTACTAACTAAAGCATATTGTCAGCATTTCCCAAATCCGATTCAAGATGGATGGGGGGCTGACACATATTCTTTTAATTACAATTTGTCTTTAATGTATCAATTCATTAAGGTTTGTTTAATTGCATTCTATTTATATTTCTGAATAGACATCCTTTGAAGATGTTGAAGGAACTATGATACAATTTACCATTTAATTAAATTAATAATAATAACAATAATAATAAACTTAGCATTGGATATTAGATTTCTATGAAGAAACATTCCTTTGATTCACTCTTCCAAGCCATGAAGCAGTTAAATGTAGTCAACTCAACCCAGCTCAAAAAGTTGTTTCCAAAAGCTGGTTATTTGCAGATTATTACCAAGTAAAAGCCCCTTTTCTTCTACTCCTTGAAGCTTCAACATAGATAATATTTTTGCTGTCTATCTCTGTGGAAGCGTCTTGCGGCCATTTATAAAATGACTCAAAATCACAGAATGGTGTGATATGAGAAGAAAAAACATATCCTGATAAAAAGCAGTTTTTAAAAACTTGTAATAATAGCCATCATAATTATCATAAGCGCTTTAATACTGAAAATAATCACTGAAAGAGTTTCCTATCTGACTTTATTGAAGAAATTACATTAAGCTTGCTTGGGAAAAAAAAAAGTCTAATCCGTACGTTTATAGCCACTGTAAGCTATATAGCAATTTTTATGGCAGACAAGCAATACATTCTAAGCAAACACTGATAATGTCTCTATTCTGAGAAATCTCCACCTCTTTTGGAACTGGAAAGTCCCACAACGTGATAAGAGACAATAGTGAACCTTCAAAACAAAGAGACGGGAAGGGAGTATTAGGAGAAAAAGCAGCATTCATGGGATGAAATGGTCACACAAATGCACGCCTCAGTTAACAAATGTCAAAATACGTCCCAAAAATTAAAATTAATGTTTTAACTAAATTGCACAACCTTCCAATATCAATAGTACTTTTGTTATGGTAATTTTTAGACACTAACTCATGCCATAGTAGCTGATTATCCTTATAATTTGGAAAGTTTAAGAAATAATAAGAGATAAGTAATAATCATTCTGAAGATCTCAAGTAATATATGAGGCTGATGGGTAGGCCTTGTGAACTGAATCAGGACATACACCACATATATACTGTCACAGATAGACTTACTGAGGCATTAGCCTCAGGCGCACATTCACCCAAGTGATTCTGTTAAAGACCAATGTTTTTCTAGAGGAATTCACTAGGGGATATGTGTAATGTTAAATCCTTTCTCTTCCCTAGGCCTCAGCAGTTCTGTGATCAGGCCAGCTGGGTGGGAGATGAGTTTTATCCACATGACCCCAGTAATCCTGATAACGATTACAATTCCCTACTGATAATAATTGCAGGAATCAGCAATTTGATCTCCATTACCCAGCAGAGAACGGTTCAGGGAAGTGGGCAGCAAAATATAGATTCAGAACTTTATTTAGTGTAAAATTATCAAGAACACAGGGAAAAAAAGTACCTTACAGAGGCAGATTCAACTTAGCTTCTGAAGAGTCTTTCAAATATTTTTAAGATTGTTTGCAAGCATGTGGGTGGCAATAGACTAATAAATAATGAACTCTTAGACTTTCAAAAATCTTTTGGAAATCCCTCATCCAAAACAACAAAATACCCCTAGCACTTCACAACTTTTATGAAGTGACGAAATAATAATAGAGAGGAAACCAACTTGATTTCCATTAAAAGACAAATTGCAATCAAAATGGTTCATCCCTACATCTACACCAGATGTACCTACCAAAAAATAAAAAATAAAAATCTGTCCCAGCATTCCACACCAAGAGTACCACTGCAGCTGATATCAGAGAGAGATTTTTCTCTCAATTCCCCTTGTCTTCCTCTTCTTCTTTAGGAAGAACCCATTTAGGCCCTTCCACCAGCTATTTTGAACCCTGAAGAACAAAAGTCTACAACAGTGATGGTGAACCTTTTTCGGCTCCCATGCCAAAAATGCATGCACACGCTATTGCACATGCTCTCACACACCACCCATCCACATGTGCGTGTGACCATGCATGTACATGCAACCACCCCCACCCCCATGCATGAGCATACGGCCCCAAATTTAGCTACTGGTTTGGTGTTTGAAATGATCGCGTGCACATGCTGGGGCGGGGATAGCACATGCATGGGGGTCACGTATGCAGGGTGGGTCACGAGAGCTCACGTGCCAGGTGACATGGCTCCATGTCACCTGACTCTGGGCACACGTCCCATAGGTTCGCCATCACTGGTCTATAAGAATGTAACTGTCTCATAAAGAAGCCAGTGAAGCCCATTATGATTATAGATAATGTGATTTAATAAATCCACAACTGTAAACAGCTATGGGTTCTTCAATATATTTTTCATATTCTGCATGGTCTGTACAACTGCTCAAATGAATCATTCCTAGATCAGAATGCATGCCTTCTGATTCCTGAACAGATTCGGTTCCATACTGTTAGCCACCCAAGGTTATTTAAGGTGGGTTCCAAACAATTTTCTAAATAAACAACCTAAGTATAATAAATCAAACCATTAATAAAGACGAATATTTCTATTGCTATATACATGTATTTATATGTTGGTGCTCTTTTGTAAACACTTGCTCTATAAACGTATGTTTCTGAAGATTTAAAATATAATGGATGGATGAATAAACAGTATCCTACTAGTCAATTTGCCCCCTCAACTTTGTCCCTAGACAAGTGGAAAGCTGAAGCAATGTCCGAGGCTCTTCAAAGCCAGAGAGTCCACCAGATCTCCAAACCATTTCTGAATTTTCCAAAGTAATTCAGAGCCCTCTAATTTTATTTGATACTTCAGTTTGGTTCAAAAGTTTATTTGAAGAAATGACGTGGTCAAATCCTTTGAATCAAGTCACTCATTTGTGGCTTTGCATATTTCTAATAGCAAATGTGAAAATGATGAGAAAACAGAATCTGTTAAACACCGCTACTGAAATGTATAGCAATATGCCCTGCATAAGTGCAGATTCATGCACTGCATCAGATTTGAGGTCTATGAAATAGGAGGAATGTGGGGAAAAATGGAGGCTTCACAGTCTACAACTTTAGTATACTGTGCTCAGTGGAAGCTGGGAATAATAGAGTTTATTCATTCATATAAACTTTTTATATTCATGGAGTAGATGATCTATGCAGGGAAAGCTATTTCCAAGTACAAATTCCCTATCACTGGAGTAAGCAACACAGTGATATGATGTAGAAATTATACAGAATAATAAAAACGCTGACAAATAGCATATTTATCAATATTTTAGCCACCTTTTCTGAACTGTTTGCCCCATTTTGTCAAATCATGAAATAGCTGCAACAGTTATGTAGGGGGAACAGATTTCATTCATTTATGTTTATAATACAACTATATCTTTATAATCTATAAGCATATTAACTAAAACTGTGACTCAAGATTCATAAACACCTACATATACAATCCCCCTCATTTCTCTGCAAACCTAGTTATTTTATATACTTCAACAACCAAGCTACTCTACCTTGTCATTTCAATTTTCACATATTTTCTGTCCGTACATGATTCAACGAAATCTCATCTCTGCAGCCCACTGCCAAAAGCTATGCCTGGAACAAAGCTCTTTCTAAAATTCAATCTCAAACAAAATTAAAAGGGGATTGGGGGGTGAGAAAAGAGAAAGAAAAGGGGGGGAGAATCACATATGAGAATGCCAACCACAACCAATCTTATAAGTCCCATTCTCGCAAGTTCTGCAAATTCTTTTTGATTCATCAACAAACCTGAGCTTCAGGGAGTATGCAGCTGTTTTTGCTATTGCAAAGGGAATGACAACAAAAGGATTAAATAAAATGAGATCTCCTACAAATGCAGTAGATTGTTAATACCAATTGCTAGCTCAGCACCCAAGTAATACAATGTGGAAAGAACTGAAATACACAAGCTATGAGCTGGATTCAGACAGGAGACTGAATCCTAAATGAGACTGAAACAACCTTAAACTACCTGGACCTAGGCAACATCCTAATCTTTTTAATTTCATGAACAATGTGGCTTGTATTCGACAGGGGGCTTCAAAGTTCATGATTATGTTAAAAATAATTAGCACAATCTACAGATGGAATAATACCATGCCAACAATGCAAATATTTTCTTGGCCTCCAGGAGGCTTGGTTATAGCTTAATTCAACCTTTCAGTGAAATAACACACTCACTTCCTCCGTTCATCTCTTTTGGCACAATCTTGGCCATCAAGATAATTGTTATAGCAGATATGACTGGCAAATATTTACAAGCAACCAACAAAAAATATTTCTTTCTGCCAGGAAGAATTTCTATATTCTGTCCTAGAAAATTCTAGGAGTTATACTTAGACCAAACCTACTATGTCAAAAGTTTAATTGAAGGCCCAATGATTTCAGCAAATTTGTTTGACATGGAACAAATCTGGAGTTGACCTCATAACTTTTGCCTTCCAACAACCTGTTTCCCAGAATATGTAAACATCTGTCTCCGTGTAGAACAAACCCATCCCTTCATTTAGCACGACTAATATGGTACCCACATTTTCAAAGTGCTAATCACTCGATCTATTGTTCTGCCATTTTAAACAGAGTGAGATATAAAGAATATAGCATATTCACATACCTTTGTGTTTCATTAAAATTGTTTGAAAAATAATAAAACATATGCAGCTACAATTACAATACACTGGTGCATTCTCCAACATGATATCAGCCTTCCTCCATTCCAGAATATTGTGTTGTTATAAAACTAAAGCAGATGTCAGCAACCTGTAGCTGCAGAGCCGCATGCGGCTCTTTGGGCCCTCTGCTGCAGCTCCTGGCTGGCCCCACCCTTCACCTTCCCTTGCTTGGCCTGAAAAGGTAGGGGAGATGGTAGGGGATGGAGAAGTGGCCAGGGCTGATTCTCCTGTGCCTCACTCTTGCTGAAGCTTCTTCCAGCCCTAGTTGATGCTAGGCATGCCTCAGTCACTTGGCGAGATGCACAACCTGTTCTCTGGCCTGAGACACTGGCCTGGCCCAACTGCAACTGATGCCGGCCTCACTAACATGAGAGCAGGTGGGGATGGGAATGGGATCTGGGAGGAAGGATTGATGGAAAGGAGGATGGGCCACAGCACCCATCCATAGCTTTAAGAAGCTCACAGCAGCAGCAGCAGGAAACGGGGGGGTGGCCCTGCCAAACCTTGCATACCCACTCCAGGGTCAGGCTTAGGGAAAGCCAGAGCTCCCTCATCAAAGACACTCGCCCATCAGCCGGTTCCCTCCTGCCCTCTCTCTCTCTCTCTCTCTCTCTCTCTCTCTGTATGTGTGTATCTTTTGTGCTGTCTGTCTCTATGCCTCTTCTCTCTCTCTCGGAAAATTGCAGCCAGGCCAAGCCAGCAAGCTCTCTTTGGGGCTCTTGGCTACTCCTTTTGTTTCTTCTTTTTGGAACTCCAGGCTGGCTGAGGAAGGATCACCAGCCATGGCAGGGACTTCATTTTGGGTGACCCTCCTCTTCCCCCTCATTCTCCTCTTGCAACCCCCTGGCCAGCTGTGAGCAGACCCTCCTTAGTTGAGTATCTGCCTGCCCCATGCATGCCTTTGCTGCACTTTGGCTGAGCCCATCCACTCACTTGAGGAAGGTATCCCACACGTGTACATCCTCCCAGCTCCACCACAGCCAGCCAGGGGGTCATGAAAGAAGGAAGGGGAGGGGAAGGAGGAAGGTCACCCAAAGGGAAACATCTGCCATGGCTGGCAATCATTCCTCAGCCAGCCTGGATTTCCAAAAAGAAATAAAAGGAATAGCCAAGAGCCCAGTGGTGGGATTCAAATTTTTTTACTACTGGTTCTGTGGGCATGGCTTAGTGGGCATGGTTAGGCTCTCAGCCAATCAGAGGTGGTATTTGCTGGTTCTCCAAACCAGTCAAAATTATCGCTACTGGTTCTCCAGAACCTGTTGGAACTGGCTGAATACCACCTCTGCAAGAGCTCCAAAGAGAGCTTGCTGGCTTGGCCCAGCCATGGCTTTCAGAGAGAGAGACAGAGACAGACAGAGAGAAGGGGGAGAGAGACAGACATAGACACACACAGACTGATACACAGAGAGTTGGGGGAGAGGGGAAGAGATAGTGGGAGAGAAGTACAGAGAGGAGGGAGAGAGGGGAAGCAGAGAGATACAGAGGGTGGTGGCAGAGCGGGGAGAAGACACATAGAGTGAGAGAGAGAGAAGGGTTTTGTGTCTGGGTTGGCATGGCTAGGGGTCATGTGACTGGGTGGGAATGAGTGACATTGATTTTGCCACACCCACCCAGGTTTTGTGGCTCCCAGTACTTTTTTTTCTGTGGGACACAGGTCCAAATGGCTCTTTTGAGTGCTTAAGGTTGCAGACCTCTGAACTAAAGTTTCACACACACATAGGGAAAACACTTTTGTCAATGGATTACAAAAAGTGCTTTCTTGAGGTTTCCTGAAGAACTCCCAAATGGTAGAACAAACTTGCTATATATAACAAAATCCACTGATTAGCTTTAAAAAACAATTACAACCTGTCCCTGATATATATAGTTCTCTACTTATGACAATTGAGCCCCAAATTTATGTTACCTAGACATTTGTTAAGTGAGTTTTGCTCCATTTTATGACCTTTCTTGCCATAGTTGTTAGTAACATGATTGGGTTTTTTTAATTATATTTTAATTACTTTTTTAAAAATATACTTCCATGTTGTGTGTGAAAAGGTTCTGAGTATCATTCAAATTAATCCAATTCACAGTAACAATATTAGTAATCTCTATCATATTTATCAAATTTAAGTAATCCTCGTTATATTGTTTAAACATACATAAAGAAAAAATGCCTAACTCCTCATCTTTATCTCTATCTTCATCTCTATCTTTCTCTATTGTGTACAGGCAAAGTTGGTTCTGGGTATCATTCATATTAATCCAATTCATGCTAACAATGTTAGTAACCTCTGCCACATTTATCAAATTTAAGTAATCCTCATTATATTATTTAAACATACATTAAAAATGGCTAACATCTGTAAACATCTAATCTTTCTATTATTTTTATTCATTCTACAAAAATTTATATTCTAATATTTCCTCTATGTAATTTTATTTCTGCCTCTTTAAGCTTACAATCAGGCTACTTTAATATTCAAAGAGCAATTCTTTCTATCCATCATCTCTTCTTCTCTTTAGTGTTTCAATACTTATCCATTTTTTAATTCACCCCACACACTCCTCATCTTTATCTCTATCTGCATCTATATCTTTCTTGTTCAATCTAAACATTTCTCCCAGTACAATCTTACACTGCCAATTGTCCCAGATGTCTGCCCATGTCCCAATCTCCTTATCAAAAGTATCTTCCTGTCTCTCCAATTGTCCATTTGTCTGTTTTATTTTCTTCAGTCTTTCTTCCTTTATCTGCTGATTTGTCAGCTCTAATTTTTGCTCCAGTCCTTGATTTACTTGTTGATGTGGCCAATCCATCTGTTCTTTCAACTCCTTTTGCTTGTCATTTATCTAGTCTTCCTCTTATCAAGTTGTTGCTTCATTTATTGATTTTTCTGATCCATATTTTTCCTTGTTTGTATTCAATTTGCTGGCTTGAGTAATCCATTTCATCTAGTCTTTCTGTTGCTTCCACCAGTTCATGGGCAGTTTGAGCTTTATTCATTGTTCTTTGCAAAATGTTTTCCAATTTCTCATCTATACCATTGACTGAACCCATAATATTTTGAAACAATTTTTCTCCGAAGACTCAGGGCGGCTTACAATGTGTTCGGCAACAACAATGATGTTATCTCATTAAAAAGTCCTCTCATTTTTACAGCTGTTCCTTCAACTCCAGTCATAATAGAAATAAAGGTGAAATAAACAATAAAGCTACAATCTAATTCAGAAAGAGTCCAAATTTCTAATCATTAGTAGATGGGGCTCTCCTGTCAAATTTCAGTGCTGCCTTTTTTCCAGCAGGTATTTATTTCAAAAGGTATTTATTTCACTCAAAATCCATGTCTTTCAAAACAAAGTCAACTATTTAAATGAGCCAGTTCCAGCATTTACTCAATACTCTGATAGTCCAAGGTATTTTCTGAGTTCCTTAAGTCTGCTGTGTGATTTAAGTATTTTATTCAAGCTTCCCATAGTCACGTTTATAAAATGTCTTTCTTATTTCCACCTCCAGTAAGCATAACACAATAAACAGTCAAAAGTCACAGCCACCAGATATCATATATTCCTTTCCTCCTCTGTAAATTTCCAGAAGACTAGGAGTCAGTTTTCTTTTTGTCAGTAAATGGTGTGCTCAACTTACTTTTCACCATAGATCTTTTTATCAAAAATATTTTCTTTCGCCACTTAAACAGTTATATTTTTAGAATCTCTTCTCTAGTATTTTTTTCCCCCTTGGGGTAATTTTTAAAGGAAAGAAAAATCACACCCAGGCACAATCTCTGTTCACTGTTCTCATTGTTTCTGTATTCTCTTAGGTGTTCTCTCTGTCCTCAGCTTCATGGCAGCCATGTTGACTGCCGCTGCTCTTTGACTTCAGATGAGGGGGATTTTCCAAGTCATGGAGGAGAGATGTGGCTCTCCTCAACTTGCAAGATGCCCCCCTTAGCTTCACCATCCTACAGGATGGCTATGGCTCTTTTCAGAGCCATCTGACAGTATTGCTCAGAATGGAGCTGCGGAGCTCATAGCCCTCCCCTCTGACACCACCAGAAGCACAGCCTGAAGTCCCTTAGGAACATGATTGTTAAGTGAATCTGGCTTCCCCACTGTCTTTGCTTATCAGAAGTTTGCAGAAGGTGATCCTGTGATCCCAGGACACTGCAACCGTCATAAATATGAGTCAATTGCCAAGCATCTGAAATTTCATCACATGACCATTGGGATGCTTCAATGATTGTAAGGGTAAAAAATATTCATATCACTTTTAGTGGCATTATAACTTCAAATGGTCACTAAATGAACTGTTGTAAGTTAAGGACTACTTGTATAGTGTTTTTGGGAGGCTTAAAGTCCGTTGGGGCTCCCACCCTGTGGAACCAGCTCCTGGTGGAGTTGAGGAAGTCCCCTGATCTCCACACCTTTCGTAAGGATCTTAAGATCTGGCACTTCGCACAGGCAGGCCTGGACTGAAGGGAGTTTTCAGTTTGTTTATAGTCGTTATTTAATTTAATTTATTTTGACT
>JANHFR010008292.1:5006-16912 GCA_032468015.1 Mimophis mahfalensis | reverse complement strand
ATAAATTTAAATAAATGAATGAATGAATGAATGAATGAATGAATGAATGAATAAATAAATAAATAAATAAATATTAAAATAAAATAAAATAAAATAAAATAAATAAATAAAATAAAATAAAATAAGCAGCAAAAAAAAATGAACCTTTTTTTTTAAACCAAGGGTGACATCTCCCCAGATCCCTTAGGTACCATGAAAATACTTTTTCCTTTCCCTTTTCTGACAGAAACTACAAAAAGCCCTACTTTTTAGAACAGCAGCCATCTTAATCTTATGGCAATTTAAGATCACTACATAAGCTTTCATGTATCACAGTCCTCAGAGTAATGGGCGCATACATATTCTTGTAATCTAATATTTCTCGGGATCATCCTGGAACTGGATCTCTGGATACTGAAGATCCAGCTGGAGCACTGGAGCCTGAAACAGGAGAAGCTAGAAGAGGGGAAGCTGGAGCACTGAGATCTAGAAGAGGATCTCTCAAGCACAACAAAACACATCAGTGACTGGCCAAGAAAAGACATTTATGCCATTCGGTCTGGCGACTCTTACCTCAATTTTGTGCACATAACCATCTAAGCTGGGTATAACTCTTTTGACAATTCCCATGGGCCATGTGTTGTGGGCAGAGTCATTATCTTTTATCAAGACTACATCTCCTTCCTGTAAGTTGGGCTCGGATGTCTCCCACTTACGTTGCTTTTGCAAGGTCAGAAAGTACTCTCCCTTCCATAGCTTCCAGAAGGTATTGGAAAGTACCTGAACTTGCCGCCATTGCTGTTTATACAAATCTTTGGCAGTGAGTCTCCCTGAGGAGCTGTCCACTTTCCTATTTTTTGCGTAAGATGGCCAGCGTCAGGATAGTGGGATTCTTGGAATCCAAGGGCACAGGAACCAAAGGCCTAGTGTGAATAATGGTGGTGACTTCTGCCATAAACATGACTAAAGTTTCGTGGGTGAGGGGGATGTCCCTCATCAACATAGAGTCCAGAATCCTTCATGCTATGCTGATCATTCGCTTCCACACTCCACCCATGTGGGATGCATGAGGAAGGTTGAATATCCATAAACAGTTCTGCATTTCAAGATAGTTGTGAAGAGCACGTTCAAAGACTCCCTTTTCTCTTACTTCTAACTCCCTACAGGCACCTATAAAATTAGTTCCATGATTGGACTGTAACACTTTAACAGGTCTGCATATGTCTATGAATCTTCTCAAGGTATTGATGAAACTAGAAGTATCCATGGACTCAATGACTTCAGTATGGACTGCTCGCACACTCAAACACATGAAGAGAACTGCTCATTGCTTACTATTTGATTGGCCTCCTCTCGTTCTACATGTGATTACGCTCCAAGGTCCAAAGACGTCAAGGCCTACATTGGTGAAAGGAGGATCAGTGCAAAGCCAATCTGCCGGTAAGTCAGCCATCTTCTGATGTTGTAGGAGTCCTCTAAGTTTCATGCAGCATTTCATGCAGTTGTTGATCACTGTTGCAACACATTGTTTAGCATTCATGACCCACAACCCTGTGTTTCTGATGGCTCCTTCTGTGAAGTGACGTCCCTGATGTTGGACCCATGTTCATGGTAATGACGGATCAACAGACTGGTAATATAGTGCCCTGCTGGAATAATGACAGGATGCTTCAACACTAAGGAGGCATTAGCTTCTCAGAGGCATCCACCTACTCTGAGCAGGCTGTCTTGATCTTGGTAGAGATTCAATTTGATGAGACTGCTGGATTTCGGAATAGTCTTCCCATTAATGGCACAATCTACCTCTTCTGGATACACCTCTGACTGAACGTTCCTCAATATCAGTTTCTCTGTGCAGTGTCATGCTTCCGTCTTATCATCTTGATAGTGTACAAAATGGATAAGACGGGTGATGCCTCGGACAACTGACACCCAGGTGGAGAAGCGCTCAAAGCGTTGTGTCCCTAGATACTTCTCCACTCTCACTTCAGTCTTCCTACAGGATACTTCAGGTCTAATATCTAAATCCTGATCTGACACTAGGAGCTCATAGGGCCTTTGCACTGGTTGCACTGAATAGCTGATATCATGTAAGAACTGAGGTCCTTGCTAGCTGAGATGTTGGAATAGAATGTGTTGCATGGTCTGCTGGATTTTGATTAGTAGGAACATAACACCACTGTTCTGGGTATGTGGACTCTCTGATACATTCCACCCTATTGCTTACATATACGTGAAACCTGTGCTTCCGGTAATATATAGAACCTAGAATGACCTTGCTGTCTGTATGGAAGATCACATCACATGGGAGGTCCATTTTTCTCATTATCAGCTCTGCTACTTTCACTCCTAGGATGGCTCCACACAGCTCAATAGGAGGGTCCCATAACAGTCCAGACAGAGCTCCCCTTGTTGTTCCACCTCATAATACAAAAAACTCCACCAGGTATATAAAGGGGGTTAGCATCCTTGTGCACTGCTGCATAATCAAGTACCTCTTCACCCCATTTCTGTCATACTGGATAGGGAAGCTTATCTGCCACTTCCTTCTGTGCCCTGTACTGATCAAGCAACACAAGGCTGGGCAATCAAAAACTGTCCTTGTATGCTTCCAGCTCTGTCAGGAGGGTGTTCAGCTCCCACAATTTGGGGCAATCCTTCAAAGTTAGTTTGAGAAATTCTGCCAATTTCTTCAACAGAGATTCCTCAACATCTATTTTTGCTCTATAACGTTTGTCAAGCTCACTCCACACTTGCTGCAATGCCCTCTCCAGGTTGTTGAAGCAAGCTGAATGGAAGCCAGATGCTTGCCGTGAGGATTGTGGTCTTAACCATGTGGATAGCAAAGTAAGTTGTGCATCAGCACTCAGATACAGGTCCTCAATGGCTCTCAGGCACAACAGATAATCCTCTGGGAGATCTGTAAACTTCTAAATTCCCTTTTCAGCCAAATCTCTCAAGTTCCAGGGTTGAAGGTGAGTATTGGTCAGAGATGGGCACTGTACTTTGATCTTTACATCTCTAGATGTAGGAAGCGGTTGGGCCAGTTGGACTGGAGATTACAAATAGGGCTGAGCAGGTGAGTGCAGAGCTGGTTGTGCAGGTTGAGCAAACTGAACCAAAGGCATTCAGGTGGGTATATACATTAGTGACAGTCCTGTTATGGGAGGTGTAGGCTCAAACTCTGCAACCGTAGGGTTGAGAGACTACTGTTGTACATAGCTCAGCACCCTTTGGTCTAAATCCTCTTGACCTATATTCTCTGGTGGAACATCTACTTCCTCTACTAGGCCTCTGACTCGAGCCAAGTTCTCTTCCACCTTGGCTGCTTGCCTTAAGGCATTGATCTCTGCCTCAAGTATCTCCTGCTCTTCATCAGCCTTTACTTTGTATACAGCTTCCTCCTCAGCAGCCCTCGCTTTGACTCGGGTCACGTCCTTCCTCATTTTCACTTCCATCTTAGCAAGCTCCACCTGTTCTGCTGCTGCAGCTGCTTCCACCCTTGCTTTGGCTGCCCATGATAAACTAGCCCATGAGGAACATTGTGAGCTTTTAGATCGAGTTCACTGGGAGGAGGACTTTGCAGAAGAATACACACTGGACTTAGATGAAAGCCACCCTACCTTATTGTCACCTGGAAAAAGATCCTCAGCTGATGCTAAAGCCTTTTCCTCTAGCTCCTGTAGTGCTTCTTCTCCTAGATCTTGGATGGAGACATTCAAAATATTCATGACGTCTCTATAGACTTTTGCCTTGCCTGCAGCCATTTGTTCCTCCTGCTCTGTTAGCTCTGGGTTCAGCTGCCTTAGAACATTGAGCAGGTTATCTACATGACCCAACCACTTGGAGTGCTTCTTAATCTTGTGTGCATTACTCAGGTCTTTAACCTTGATACTTTCCCATACATATGTACGTAAGATGTCCCATGCCATTGTTCTTTTTTCTTCTAGAAGTTTTAATTGAACCTCTAGAAGTTCCTTCATTCTGGGGGTCAAAACTTTAAGCCTTTTCTGAGTGGCTGCATCGTTGGCCAACATCTGTATCAACTGTTTCTCCTCTAGCTCTTCTCCTGGGCATTGAGGGTTGTCTGAGCTGCCATCCATTCTTGCTTTAGTCACCGGGGGTGTTGTATGCAGAATCTCTTGAGGAAGTTTTACATTAGACTTGTACACTTGCCTCCTTTAAGCTAAACCTGGCAGGGGTCCTTGCTTGGGGGGCATTGCCTTTTGAAACAGCTAGGCTAAACCTTTTGGAGCAGTTTAACAGCAAATGAAAGACAAAAACATTCCTTTAATCAGTTTATTCCAAGAAGGCATATAAATAAAAGACTTACTGACTGATCTCTGAAGTGCATCTTACAATTCCGTAAAGGAAAGGCTGTGAATTTGCCCCATCCTAAGCACAGAGAGTTTTGTGTCCTCTTGGGTAGACACAAAGCAAACCCAGCTACTTTCCTAGAACCTCCTTTCACCTGCTCTCAAATGGAGAAGGCCAATAGGAGCATAAATACAATGTCACATGGTAATAAACTACATTTCCCATAATGCTCAATACTAGCTATCCCTTAAAGGGACAGCTTGCTATTTCATCTTCATGATTAACACAATAAAAACCAAGCCCATTGGGGCGTGACATATGCTTTGAATTAGTATAACTCAATTAGCTAAATTTAATTTACATTTCAAATATATACTGCTTACTATAAAGCAAGTATAAATGTTTTCTTAGTATTCTGCCTCTGTTCAGGTTACCATGCATTTTCAAACTATTGAAATGAAGAAACTTATTTCTAGTGTCTTCCCATTAAAATCAAGTAAGAAGTGACAGTATTATAGGAATCTGAAATAATCAGTATTATTGATGAAAAGTAAATAAAGAAAATTTTTAAAGAAGCCAGGTATCCATGTATATTCTTAAGTATCTTAATTATTTATATTCCCTTTTTCACTCAATTACATATAAAAAATGCCAGTGGCTTTTGGCCAGTAAAAGAAGTCAAAAGTGACCTATGGCAATTAGATCTGAATGCTCCTTTTGGCAAGAAGAACAGGGAGCAAGCTCCCTGTTGCTCTTCTTCCTCTGGTGGAATATAATGGCCCAACATGGTCCTTTCTTTGTCAAAATGTTCTTCCTGTAATAAAAGAATGATCCTTGATTTTATTTTTAATCATGTCCGCTGGAGATATTTTGCTAGATATTTTAATAATACTGAACAAAGATTACACAGTATTCTGCAAATGATTACATATGATTTCCAACAGCAATAATCAAGATTAGATATTAGGGCAAATGTAAAGGATTTTTATTCTTTTAGCTTTCTAGGTGTATCTAATCTAAAATGCACACAAGCGCTCTGAAAGTAATAAATATCATACAATATCAAAGAATCTGATCTCATCAAATGAATTTTCCATATTTCTCATATATTCTATTTGGAGAACATTGACTTTTGCAGCTGTAACTGGCTTGTAAAATGAAAGCATTAACTTCCTCTTAATATTATGATGCACAAGGAGGAGAATTATGTACCAATAGCAAAGAATATGCGTCAAAACTGGCACGCATTGACTAAATGAAGTGTGCAAGCATTTTATCCCAATATAGAGAAGTAATGCATCTCCCTCTGTGTTGCTTATGGTAACTTTGGCAGTCTATGGAATAATGGTAATTGCTTGTTACTGTGGAAACTAGACCTCCAGAAATATCACTAATGAGCCAGCAGGATTGGGGGAGAAATAGAAGTATGCAATCTACTGAAAACAGTCAATATTACTGCAGAAAGGAGATGGAGGACAGACTTAAATGTAATGAAAATATGTATGGACTTTACCCCAACAGTTTGATAATATGTTCAGAAGAACAGTTTATTTAAAGTTGTTCATTCCATAAAAATTCTGGGAATTATAATACCCAATCTAACAGCAAGCAATATACTCTAGTACATGATTTGATGTTTCAAAAAGTCTCCAGAAACTCCAGTTTCATTAAGCGATTTGATAATGGTGACATATTTTTATATCTGTTTTCCATAACGGTTGACTGCCTTGTTCCAGTTCCTCTCACCAAATTATATATTCAACCTCAATATCTTCCATATCAACGTATTTCTTACCAAATTTTATGTACTCATTATGTTGATTTTTGTTGTGCTCCAAATGTTGTATTGTGTGTGTGTAATCTCTTAATTGTAAATTGTATTGGGTTTTCTTCTTTCCTTTTCCCCCAGTCTGTGGTCAGGTGCAAAAATAAATAAACAAGATAAATACATAGAGGTCATATTTAGGTGAGCTGGAGTGAGTAAAAGATCATTTTTGTCCATTCTTTTCAGCCATAAATTGGTTGTGGTGGTACTTACAATAACTTGGCAATGCAGATATGCCCTCAGTCTAAAGATTTAAAAAAAATTACAAATGTGAAGAATGATCAGACACTTAATGTAGCAAATGAAATGTCTGCCCACACCTTGGCAACAAAATGCTGTTTGAAATTGTTTAATACCTTTCTTATATCTGAAAATCAGATCTCTTTCCTTTAGGGAGTTTTTCATCTCTGAAGTTTTTTACAGCACTATTTGGAAAGCAGCTAACATAAATATCTGAAATACAACTCAACCCAAAACATAAAAATACAATCATATTGTTCAGCCATGTCCCTAGAATTGTTTCATTGTGTACACAAAGAAAATTTCAGCAACCCCAAGTTTTACAAAGAAAAGGAGAAAGAATCTTGAGGGAGGCGGAGAGAGAAAAATGTGTTAAAAAAATTAAGTTAATAAGCATTTGGTATTTTCATGTGGCATTTCATATCAATTTAACTGTTTGTTGGAAGGGTAGAAACTGGGTGGGAGAGAAAGAATTAGTGAGAAGATGAAATGACTATTATGCAGGTGTACTTCAAGTGACCCTCTCATTCTGGACAGCTGAAAAAGAAGTTATAAAAATGATACTCTTTTTGCCAAATATTTTATCAATACAAGTAGTCCTTTACTTATTACTGGCAATAGGGACTGACAACTCTAAGTGAAAATTTCATTAAGTCTGATGCTACATGAGAATGTTGATCTACAACGACAGCTGTAGCTGCAGTTAAGCAAATCACTGTAGATCAGTGGATCTCAACCTGTGGGTCAGGACTCCTTCGGGGGTCGAATGACCCTTTTGGCCGAACGACCCTATATTTCAATACAAATACAGGTGTATGTGAAAATAATTTTATGTTTGGGGGTCACCACAACATGAGGAACCGTATTAAAGGGTCGCGGCATTAGGAAGGTTGAGAACCACTGCTGTAGATCATGAAGCACAATGTCACATGACTCTGACTTGCAAATTTCTGCCAGTTTCCCCATTGACTTTGTCAGAAGCCATTTATGAAGGTTGCAAATGGCAATCGGAAGACTGTGGTACACTCTGACCATTGTAAATGCAAAATCATGATCACATGACTGCAGAGAAGTTGCAAAGATTACAACTTCGAGGAGAAGTCGTAAGTCGCATTTTTCAGGGCTCCTGTAATTTCAAACAGTCACTAAATTAGAAATACCTATAAAGTACCTATAGGGACTGACAACTCTAAGTGAAAATTTCATTAAGTCTGATGCTACATGAGAATGTTGATCTACAACGACAGCTGTAGCTGCAGTTAAGCAAATCACTGTAGATCAGTGGATCTCAACCTGTGGGTCAGGACTTTATAATGTATTTTTGTTTCAAAATTTTTAAGAGGGAATAGTATATTTTTATTTTATTTTGTTAATCAATTAATTAATTATCATTTCAATATAAATCACAGCAAACTCTCATGACTGTAGACATGATGCAGGAATATTAAATAAATGACCAAACAAATAGAAAATTAACTGTAAAAAAGCTAAAGTTCAGCACCAAGAAGTTTCTACTGCTCACCTAAAACTTCTAAAGATACGGTCCTTCTGATGTTTTTGATAAATAAGTGGCTTCAATTATATAATGTCTTTAAAGGTATTTGGTACCTTAAGGTGACAAATAATTACTGAGAATTATTTGCAATGACAATATGTAAAATTCATAATGTCACAGACATAATTTTCTATGAACCTTACAATTATTAACAGCTAAACATCTTTCAGCTAACTCTTTCCAGTTGATTAAGATATGGATAAATCTGGGTAACAAAATCCCTTGAACTGTCTTGAGCTTTAACAAAGAACACAATATACTATAAATAGCTTTCTAGCAGAATTCCAGATACAATTTTTCATGTACTGTGGAAACATAGCTTTCCTCCATAATTCTACCCATGATTTTCCTGTAAATTGTTTGAACACTATGGTGGCCTAAGAATGGTGGCTTTTTACTTCATCCTGGAGTATTTATTCTTTCATCATATCAAACACTGGAAATATTATATTAGTCCACTTACTGTTTAGTAATTGAAAATCTACTGTCCAGAAGGGGCAATGAGGTATAGATAGAGAACTGGGCTTTCCTCTATATTCCATCTTGTTTCTTCTCCTTCTGAGGTGGTATTCACCGGTGTTGGCCAATCAGAGGTGGTATTTGCCAGTTCTCTGAACCAGTTAAAATGATTGCAAGCAGTTCTCCAGAACCTGTGGGAACTGGCTGAATACTACCTCTGATCTGGACTCTCTGCTTGAAAATAGCCAGCTAAGAAGTAACTTTTTCCTATTCTGTGTCTTCCCATCACTCATTTCCTGTGAGAAATCTTCTTTTCTGTGAAAATTACAAAGAGCTGGTTCATTAGTCCTTACTCAATTTAAATTCCCATTTTCCTAGAACATATTGAAATTGCTTCCTCTGGCAGGGTTGTGGGCCCAAAGCACTTTGAACAATTCTGTGAAATACAAAGCTCATTGTTTTTTAAAATGTAGATAGTAAAGTAGTAAAATTTCACCTTGTGGAAAAGTTGGTAGGGATCATCATTTTTCCCATGTCTTTCAAAATGACAATATTTCTGAAGTCCCCCCAAAAAACATCATGGATGGAGGGCATGATTTAAAAAACTGGGATATTGCAAATAATAGAGCAGCAGGAATGATCTGCCTAGGTACGTCAACCCTTACATACGTAAGAGTTGGATCTCACTAAGAATACTATGATAAAATAATAGTTTCAAAAGTACACTTTAGAGGCTGTGCAATGATCAGGTGAAGAGAAAGATCTAAATTTGCATATAAATAAAATATGTGAAATGGGTAGGCAAATTGAAGAGGAATACATGAGGATGAAACCTGAAAATATTGCCCTGGCCCTATATTTACTTTCAAAAAAACGTATGATTTATGTTGTTATTCACACACAAGGAAAGCTGGAACAGATCTTAACTTTATAATGAACCGTCTAGAACAGTGATGGCGAACCTTTTTGGCACCGAGTGCCAAAAAGTGGGGGGGGGAGTGGGCGAGGCCACCCACGTGCCACTTCTTATTTTAGGTGTGTGCATGAGCACTGCCCATTTCCTTGTTTGGATTGGGAGTGTGCGCGCATGCATGCAGGGAGGGGCATAGCCCACCCCCGTGCGCTTGCACAGTTCTCCCAAGCCCCCAAATGCCCCAAAACCCTCAAAATTTAATGGTTTTTTTCAGCATTTTGGGAGCTGGGGAGGGCATGGGGATGCGTGGGGGGGTGGAGGAGATGCCGTCCGCTATGCCCTGCCCCCCATGTGCCTGTACGCGTGTTCCCAAGCTCCCAAAACGCCGAAAAAACCATGAAATTTTGAGGTTTTTTGGGCGTTTGGGGGCTTGGGAGAGCTGCGCAGGTGCAGGGAGCAGGGCTTGGGGATAGCTCATGTGCCGGGCAACATGGCTCCGCGTGCCACTTTGGGCACGCGTGCCATAGGTTCGCCATCACTGGTCTAGAAGATTTTGATCTGAATAATTCTGAGAGAGAAAAGTCAAACTTACTCAGTACCTAGCTTACAAAGCCTAGCATAGGAATAGGTGATGCCTCAGTTGTAATAGCCTGGGTCATTTGCAAGACCAGGGCAAAATAAGCTGTCCTATGTCCAAAACAATAGGCACCACCCCACCACAGTGAAAGAATGGCAGAAAATAGAATGCAAACAAATAAAATGCCAAAAGAGTTAAATACAAAAATATCCAAGCTTCATTTTCTCAGTTGAAAGATGGCATTTGTACAGATTTCAAGCTACAAATATTTTTATTAAAGAAAGATAAAGATTTCTCAAATTAGGCAGCAATTGGTAATTAACTTACCAATCAGAAAGAAACTTTCAGTAGGCAGAGGATCAGTGAAATTACCTTGTGTCCTCAGTAAAGAAGAGGAAATCAATTTAACTTGAAAATACATTGTATATATTTAGAGCCAAATCCCTTTCAACAAATTATATAACACAGAAAGGACAGGGGTGGGTTTCCACCAGTTCGGACCTATTCGGTTGAACTGTTAGTTCCATCCGGGCTGCTTTGGGCAAACCAGTTCTTCTGGAGACAAGCTGGGCACACCCACCCACCCCTGCACTATTCTGTGCCTTTTGTGGCCTTTTTTTGAAACTGATCATTAGAGCAGTGCAATTCCTGCCTGTCAGTTGGTTTGACCAGAGCCACAGTAATAGGTCAGTTGTATCGCTATTTTCAAATGGAATGCTTGTACACCGGTTGTAAGACCGGTTGAAGGACACCACTGAGAAAGTTTGTGAAATATACATTGTGTGCCATCCAGAGTCACCCTTGGGGGAGATGGGGAGCTGCATAAATTTGAAAGAGACAAAAAGCCACTTAAGCAAACACTTACAGCAAACACCGCTGAGGTGTAACATGGACATTCAGAAGTGTGCCCATAAATGCCTGTACCATTGCATTCTGGACCAATTAACAGCTTTCAAATGGTCTTCAGGAAGAGTGCTATGTAGACTGGTACTGCAATAATAACTATATATAGAAATTAGATATCAATAGATATGTGTTGACCATGAGCAGTGCTTCCCAGTCTAGGCAATGATGCAACTGGTGGCCAAAATAAATTTGTGCAAAAGCCTTCCTGGAATAAGAGCTACCTCTACTACCTACTTTTGGTAACAACTGTGCTGCGAATGTCATTTCTGCCAGGTAGATCAAACCAGTGTGGTGGTTTGTCCATCACTGAGGTGGACTAATCAATAGGTCCAGCCACAGAGTACATCATAAGGCAATCAGAAAATGAAATGACTGTAACAGATCATGTTGCAAACAGGAAAACCAGATCCTGCGCATGGCCATTCTTATGTACTGGACTCTCAATTAGCTGGGTCAGATTCACAGCCAAGAACTTCAAACTTAATCCAAATTCCTTCTGTTACTTCAAAATTGAGTATTTGAAATCTTTGGCACAGAAAAATGAGACACAGGAATCCATATGCAGTTCACAAATTACTTTAACAAAAGGATTCCAAATCTAGTTAAGTGCAGCTGAGAATTACTGTACAACCACCTACACATTCAAAGAAGAGAGTCAAGTACTAGAGAAATTAATTCAAGAATATGTGGCTTTGGTGAACAAACTTCAGGTTTTTGCAAAAGTACCTGAAGTCAGACCATTATGCTGTATGACCCAGAATTGAATAGTATAGCAAAAAGGGAAAACCGCTCTCTCGGAAAGATGTTATACATGCTCCAAAGCCCATTATTAGCAAGTGAATATTGGAGGGAAGTAGCCTACCTTCAAAATAGGATCCCAAATACAATACCATATGTGGTGTGACAGTGAAGGAAACCCAACCTGAGGCCTATTAGAATGCACAGTTGTAGTAGTGCAACATCAAGCTTGGATATATTTAACTTTTCCAGAACTAAATAGGAGAAGACTATATCTAGGACAAAGCATAAGCATTAAGCATTAAGGACAGTAATCAAAGTACAGTGGTCCCTCTACTTACGAATTTAATCTGTTCCAAATGCACATTTGTAAGTCGAAAAATTTGTAAGTCGAAAA
>JANHFR010008288.1:5662-15903 GCA_032468015.1 Mimophis mahfalensis | reverse complement strand
GCATATAAATCGGATTTTAAAAAAAAATAATTAAAAAAAACCTCCCAGAATTCTGGGAGTTGAAGTCCACGCATCTTCAAACTGCCAAGGTTGAGAAACACTGATCTACATGGTGTAAAGAGACTAGTGTTGGAGTGTGGGGAGAAGGTTGTCTATGCCAGTGGTGTCAAACTGGATTTCCTGGAGAGCCAGATCAGCATTGTAGTTCTTCTCCAACCCGGGACAGACGCCTCCTGCAGAGACGGGATGAACACCTCCTGCAGCATTCTGCCGGCCAAAATGGGGCACAGGGTGGCCCTCCTACACCCCATTTTGGCTGCCAGGGGCACTGTGGGCCAGTCCTTTGCTATTTCCAGACTGGCCCCATGGGCCAGATATAAGCACCCCATGGGCAGATTCAGCCCACAGGCCTTCAGTTTGACACTCCTGGTCTATGCCCTCTTTTGTCTCTTTCCCCAAGGCAGAATCACAGAACTTAATGTCTGATTTGGTTCTTAAAACTATTAGCAAGTAGATTAAAAAAAAAAAAAGGATCTCAGCAAATAAAGATTTTAGGCTTCATTTGCCATGCCCTGAGAAATTAATTTTCGAACCTGGGGAGAGCCAGGATCCTTAATCATCTTTAAAAGGAGATGAATGAAAGAAAGGAAGCTTGAGTTAAGAAGCCACAATTTGGCAGAGAAGACCAATTGTCAGATGTTCTGATCCTTGGATGAAATATGCTGAAAATGTTAAAAAAGGGGGGGGGCACATAAAATCTGCAACATGTTAATAACTGCACTGTGAAGGTCTTATTTAAAAATGTCTGTACATAAGGAGGGAAGTTCACAATATCTTTTAATTACTGTGAAGAATCCATGCCTTATAACATTTCAATTGAAAGATGGCACTTTCCAGCAGCAGGAAAATATCTGAAATCATGCTGAGATAATGCTGATTTAAAATAAACTGTGTCATATTTGAATCACCAATAAGGAAACATTTTTATAAGAAATAGTCTGCTACTCATGAGATTTACCCAGATGAAAATTAAATTGGATACTTCCATTCAAGAGCTGATCAGGCCTTTTATTATTGCAGCTTCTGTTTTTTCTTGCAATATAACATTATCACCCATTTCTCTTCTAAGCTGATGGAATGCTAAAGCATAGTCTGCAAGTTTCAGATGCAAGCTATTTCATTAATTTTAAGTTTTCAAAATGAAGCTTATAGTAAAACTTATACAAACGCAAGTATTCTATGTACAAACTCTTAATTTGCTTGTTCATATATGTCCTGACTGGCTCAGGATTGACTCAGCTTTCCATCCTTCTGAGAACAGTAAAATGAGGACCCAGATTATTGGGGGAAATAAGCTCTCTGTAAATCACTTAGAGAGGGCTGTAAAAGGACTATGAACTGTTATATAGGTCTAAATGCTTTTACTATTGCTATATTGTTTCTAGAATCAACATTAATAGTCCTGTCCAGCTGATTTTTTTAACCCCCTAATAATGACAGGGTAATGGAGATAAATCTTTATGCATAAAAGTATATGGTCAATACATGATGGTTGAATGGCAATAAATATTTATTTACTTAAATTTACTGACTGCCCAACTCCAGTGTATCCAGGAAGTACACAAAACTAAGAAAAGCATGAAAACAGCTAAAAGCATTGAATCATACAGTCAGTCCAGGCGAAAATAACCTAAGAAATGGCAAAAGCAACAATGCCAAATGGGGCATTGAACAAATGATAAATATCAGCCCTGGGCTTTGGGCTGCAGCCAACTATTCAAAGCTGTCTAGAACCCCAAGAGAGAAAGTGTTGTCCTTATCTCTCAAGGGATGGCTGTTCTGTTGAGGGCTGCAATAGAAAAGGCACACTTCTGGGTCTCACAAGGTGGCAGTAGTTAATGGAGGGGATCTGGAGTGCACCTACTCTGCTGAATCATAATGGGAATCATAATGACTCTCAGATATCCAGGGCCTATGCCATGGATTACCTTTATAGGCAACTAGCCAATAACCCGGCTTCACCTGGGTATGTATTTCTCGCAAGACTGTAGTCGGGAGTGACGCTGTTAATAGCTCTATATCTCATGCTCTTAGTAGCTCTATGGGTCTCACTCTGCTCTCTTGGGACTGATGCTGTTAGCAGCTCTATGTCTCATGTTGTTACTAGGTCTGTGTGTCTCATGCTGCTCTCTCACAGAACCCCCTTGTGGAGTATTGTGAGTACTATGAAGCCGTCAGCACTATTTTTGAGGCACAGAGACCCGCTGCTGGGTGTTACCCCCACAAGTGTTTGTTCCCAGAGGATAAGTTATCTGTGTACCAAGTCTGGTTGAAATTGGTCAAGCTGTTTTGGAGTGTATGTGGAACTTACACGCAGACATCTGATTTTATATAGAGAGAAATAACCAGCACCTTGAATTGTACTCAGAAGCCAAGTGGCATCCAATGTAGCTACTGTAGCCATTGTAACAAATGGGCACATCAAGAGGCACCTATTATAGCTTGTGTCGCTGCATTTTGAACCAGCTGTAGATTCTGTTTGTCTTCCTGGCCAGTCCCATGTAGAGTGCATTGCAATCATCTAATTGTGAGGTGACCAGAGCAGGATTGTTTAAATCTGCTCTGGTCCTGCTGATCAAGGAAAGCATATTTTGTTTGCCAAACAACATGAATATTCTTCTCCATGGCCCTGGAGATAATCCTGTGACCCAGACTCTCTAGAATAGGGAGCGGTCACCCTGAACAGAGCTGCTAGATGGTTACTAGCACCCATAATAAGGGTGAAGAAATAGCAGCATGTTTTATCATGAAAATTTTGCAGTAGGTAGTGATGCAACCAGAAGTTTTTATCAAGTTAAGTAAACCTTCCTGCAGCTTGGTCATTTGAAATTAAAGGGCCTATAGAGCAATAGTAGGACTATTTTGTGTTTTATGACAACCTTGAGAGCCATCAGCTAAAGTTTGCAAGACAATAACTCAGGTTGATGGATAAACAAAACTGGATACCTCTGAGAATATGCTCACCCCAGGAATTTGTAATCAGTATTTGTCTTAAACTCACAAAATTGCTGTGGTTTTTCTTCAAGCGATATTTTTCATCAACTAACACTGAGAAGAGGGGGAGGAATGGGATGCCTATTGTGTATTGCTAGGCTATTAGGAGTCAGAAACCTTGACAGTTTGTTCCAAAACATCCAAAGATCTACTTCTACCCAACCTTGATACGTCTTCTGTTCACGTGTGTACAATATTCCTAGGAGAAAATACACAAATGAGTATATTAGTAGAACTGCAACATATATCTGAGTGGTGCCCCAATCAGTAGGTTATGTATTGAAAACTGATTAAATGAGAACACAGGGCAATCCATTTGTTGAGAAGAAGGGGAGAGTCCTCTGAGTAGCAGTTACTCGATCAAAGGTTATCTTCAAAAGACATCCTCTTTCAAAAACCACAGATGAACCTGCCAATTTTAATAAATGGAAATATGAGGATTGTTTTTGCAAAGCTGTTCACCTAATTTAACTAATTTAAAAAAAAAACAGTAGGCAATGAAAGGAAGAAACATCTAAGATCCAGTACATCTCCCTATGAAATACTTGTAGTTTGGGTTTTAGATTTTGGCAGTGGTTTTGCTCTCCAAGCTTGTTTCAATTTAATTTCTGAATGTTTCATTACCAGACTAGGTAACATCATCAGCAGGATTGTCTTGTCCTATTCTCCTTAGCTTTTAAATGTCTTATGTGCCGGTGTGGTCAGTTGGTCACGTGATTGGTTGTTGTTTGTTTGTTTGGAGCAGCTGATTGGTTCCCCTGTTGATTGGTCACTTGAATGATATGGTTTCTTACACATTCATATGCTGGATCTGCACACCATCTATTCAACAGTGTCATTCACTGGGATCAGTTTTATACATGTGGAAGAAAAAGAATGATGATTCCCCTTCCTAGATATTGACATAAGGAGCTAATGGTGAATTAACAACTTGAGCATACAAGAAAATCCATGCACACAGACTAGATTCTACATTTCACAAGCAACCACCTCACTGCACACAAGCAGAGCTGCATCCAGACCCTTTTTAAAAGAGCCAAAACACACTGCAGCACCAAGTCATTAAGAAAAGCAGAAGAGAAACATCTTTTCAATGTTTTCCTCTGCGATGGCTACCCCCCCCCCCAAAAAATAAAAAAAATTCATAATACAATGCTTGTCATCCAGATCCCAACTAAATACAGAGCCAAACACAACACAAAAACAAGTCCTGCCTTACATCAAAGGAACATCTGAAATGACTGACAGAATACTGCAACCCCTAGGAATAATAATAGCTCACAAACCCACATTTACACTCAGAGAATAGCTATCTGAAGTCAAAGACAAAATACAGAAGGAAGACAACAGCAACACAGTATACAAAATCAGTTGCAACGATTGTAACCAATTCTATGTGGGACAAACAGGAAGGCAATGGAAAACAAGGGTCCATGAACATCAACTAGCAGTTAAATGGCATGACCAAAAATCCCAGATATCGAATCACATTGTGATAATAAACAACACCAGTTTGATTGGAAAGGAACAAAAATCATTGGCCATACTAACACCCACCATACACGTGAATTTATTGAAGCCTGGTATTCTACTAAAAGAGCAATTAACAAGCATATTGATCTAGATCCAACATATGAATACGTAAGTAACCAGACTACTCAAATGACCAATCAACAAGAGAACCAAACAGCTGCTCAAAATTTAAATATAGTTCCAAATGAACAACCAATCACATGACCAACTGACCACACCGGCACACAATACATTTATAAGCTAAGGAGACAAGACAATCTTGCTCATGATGTTACCTAGTCTGGTTACAAAACGTTCACAAACTAAATTGAAATAAGGTTGGAGAGCAAACCACTGACAACATTTCACTATACTAAATAGAGCCGTGGTTGTGCAGTGGTTAGAGTGGGAGTACTGCAGGCTCCTTCTGCTGCCTGCCAGCTGCCTGCAGTTTGACACTTCAGTTCTCACCAACTCAAGGTTGACTCAGCCTTCCATCCTTCTAAGGTTGGTAAAATGAGGAACCAGATTGTTGTGGACAATATGCTGACTTATGAACTGCTTAGAGAGGGCTGGAAAGCACTGTGAAGCAGTATATAAGTCTAAGTGCTATTGCTATTGCTATTATGCAGTCTTATGAATGAAACTCGTGATAAATAGGAACTGGAAAAACAGGTTATTTCATGCTATATGTGGTGGGTTGCTCAGAGTTACGCAGCACTTAAATAAATTTTAAAAAATCAGAAGTGAAGGAAGTTGAAAGGAAATCTATATATTTTCTACTCTGCTCATCATTTTCTGCCGGAACTGTGTCTAAAAGAAAATAAAGCATGGCACTAAGGCAAGAGAGAACACACTCTGAACTCCTTCACAACTGCTCCCATAAGATAATGTTTAATTTGATTAATGAGAAGATTGATTAAATACTTTGGTATTACATTAACTACATCTAATGAATTATACAAACTCTCAGAAGAGGAGCTTTCCAACTTAAGGGAAAGCACCAGTCTTTGACTCATTAAAGCAACTGTATTGTTTCTCAGACTTTTTATGGTTGCTTCATAAGCTGCTCCCCATTAACTCAGTGCCCATGCATTGCAACTTGGGTTTCTCAGGAAGGGAAGGTAGTGAGAACCAGATTGGCTATGCAAACACATAAAATGCAGAGTCAACCTGAGAGAGCTTATGTAACAGCCAAGCAAGCCTAAAAAAGATGCAGCTGCTTTAATGATCTGGAGAGAAATTAGCCTCTTATGTATTGTGAAATACCTCTTTCCAAGGATTTTTGTAGCTTTACTACTTATATTGTTTTAGTTCATTTTTAATAAAACCAGAATTCGTATATATCTTGATCTACCTACAAAGTTTTCCTGAGAGCATAGGGACGGAGTTGCCTCTGAACTCCATCCCATTTCTAGAAATATTTCTGGATCCATGATACTTCTTGACCCCTAATTCCTGTTTCTCCTTCATCTTATTTGTATTTTAAGAAAATGAACGGAAGCACTCCTGACCTGGAAATGCTTACCATTTTTTCTCTACATTCTCTGTAGTACCGAATTCTATGCAGGCAGGTAAAAAATAAAGAAGTAGCATTAAAAATATTTTTTTATCTTCCTATGAGTGGCCTTGAAAATCAAAGTTGTAGAAAGATTGAGTACACATTTGAACAATACAGTAAAAAGGGTTTCACTGTAATATGCTTGGCTCACATCAGATGCAGCATTTATGGTGATGGATAAATTTTTCACAGTTACCTCGTTTCATGTATCTTTCATTGTGCAGTTGACAAGATTTTTGGCAGCAGCATTTCGTTTTCAGAATTCCTGCTGCTATCTGAATTAAACAAAAATCTTTTGAAATTCTATTTTGTTTGTCATTATGAAAAGTGCAGAAGATTTCATGTGGGCAGGCTGGCGATTTCTGTATTAAAGCCTTTCCTTACTAAGGGTGTCTACAAGGTTGGGTGGGTGGAAATTAAATAGTCATGATGGTGGATGCATTTGAAGCTCGGTCACTTTTTAACAAGGGTCTCATCCACATAACAATTGTATGGATGCTCTTGAGAGAAAACTAGGTTGCCAGCTCTTGTAAGACAATTGGACTTATTTAACTGTTTGCAGATTTTTTGTGGGGGTCATTTTTGTATATGTATATTGGGGCCAACAAGGTAACATTTACAGAAGGACTACAGATAAGCATGGGCTCATGTGGAGAATAGATGGTGGGCAAGAACAGTCCTTGTGAATCATGCTGCCTTTTTATAGGTATGTGAAAATAATGCTTGTCTGATGATGGGATGATGATGATGATGATCTTATACATTCAGTCGTGTTCGACTCTTGACAATTCTATGGGCCAGGTCTCTCCATATCTCTCAACACGCTTGCCTGAGCTTTTTCATAATCTCACCTCTTCATGCTTCTCAGATATCCACTGTCTATAAGTCAATATAGCTTGTTACTATAGACTCAAAAAAAAAAAAAAAAAAAGAAGGAAGGAAAAGATACATCATTTGATATATTTGGTATTGATTGCCTGAGATATAATGCATCAGAGAACTACAGCATCAGGCTTGTAGTAGATTTTTTCCACTTTTTTCAAGTGGAAGAAGATAGCAATAGCACTTAGCAATGGCACTTAGACTTAGAAGTATATACTGCTTCAAGGTGCTTTACAGCCCACCCTAAGCAATTTAAAGAATTAGCATATTGCCCCCAACAATTTGGGTCCTCATTTTATCGATCTTGGAAGGATGGAAGGCAGAGTCAACCTTGAGCTGAACTCTGAACTGCTGAACTCGTACTGCTGAACTGCTGGCAACCAGCGGTCAGAAGAATTAGCCTGCAATACTGCATTCTAACCACTGTGCCACCATGACTCAGTGGTTAGATAAGATAAAGAAGAATTTCCAACTGAACAAGAATGCTCCCTTTGTAGGAAAATTGATATTGACTACATTCTTTCTTCTTCTTTGCAGAGTCACAGTGCACACTCTGTGGTGAACCTGAAGGTGAGTCCTGCAATTTCATCATTTCCTAAGTTAGTTGTGTTGTCCAACTTATATGAACTGCTTAAGTCATTAGCATGTGTTGTCTGGTGGAAATAGATTGAACATGGCATTAGACATCACATTCTTTAGGAAAGGGTAGGTATAGGAAATGTTAAGAGGTTTGTTAGATGTCACCAACTGAACTGAATGGAATTAAATTAGCACTAAAGAGATTGATTGATTGATTGGTTGGTTGGTTTGGGTTTCTGAAAAAGAACCTTTATTTATCTATTTTTAAAAATGTAAGTATTAAAAAAAAATATTTGGCTACCCAGCTGATACACAGGTGATTCCAGGCAACTTACAACATTAAAAACTACAACCTAAAAACCATCTCTAATTTTCATCCTCCATTTTTCAGTAGAAACATTGGCCACAGTGCTCCACAATTTTGGAGAAACACAAGTTCCCCATCTCTCTAATTCTTTATTCCACTCATTTTTCTTTATTTCCATCCACTCTCTATGGATGCAACCAATCTCATAACTAAATAGAAAACTGTCGAAATCTATTATGAAGAGTGTATTATTATATTAAAAGTATTGAATATAGTCTTAAATTTAGAAATGAATAATATACTCTCAAGTTGTGGAATATCAACAATGGTACATACTTTTTGTGGTACTGTATATTTTGAAAAATATAGAATATAGAATTATTCTGATTATATTAGTACTGATAGTCTGTTCAAAATGTATTAGAACCTTGTGGTAATAGAAGTCCCATTGCATGACTTGACGCAAAGTACAGGTGTGGGTTAGGTAAAGGAATCAGAGATGTGAATCAGATATCTAAACTCACATGTTATATTCTAGTTTCCATGTATTTTTATGCTGGTTTTTAAATAGTTTGATGGAAACTAACACTATACTATTTCAGGTAACATCATTTTCTTTGCCATCTGTGTATCACTTTATCCTGATGTTACAGAAAAACTTCGTTATCTGGTTCTTAAAATTAAGAATAAAGGCAGAGATTCAAGGGAAATACCTTATATATGCCATAGGTTTTACTTAGTGGGGCTTGATTTCCACATGATTGGCTTTAAATTGCTCTAGTGTTTTAGCATTATCTCAGAGGCTAAAAGAAGTCAAGCAGAAGCACATAAGTAGCATAGAAGTAGCCCCATCAAAGTCATTTAACCCTTACTGAAGCATGGATTAATGCTTCATATTTCTTAGCAATGAAGATCTCTGTAATTTATTCAGTAATTTTGTTTGGTCTAGGAAGGTGCAATACTCCAACTCAATATAAAATGAGTTAAAATGGCATTTTGAAAAAGAGAGTGCAATGTTTATGAAATAAATATTTGCCCAGCTTATAGGCAATTTGATTTGTTAGCTATGAATGGAGGTATTGTTTTAATTCATAGAGAAATTGATACCCAGTTGAAAAATAAAGAGAAAAATGGGGAAATTATTGGATTCTAATCTCTCTGCTGATATAACTAAATTCCTCTAATAACTCATTCTGCTTTACTTTTCTGCCTGGCTAACCAAAATTCAGTGGTTCAAAACTAGCAGGGACCACCAACATAATATAAGTCAGAATTGTTACACTAAATCCAAAATAGAGAGGAGGGGAAGGAAGGACAAAAGGGATAAAGCAAATTAGACAATTAGCTTAATGTCTATTCTGTGTAAATTGATGGGAATATTAAACAAAAAGTAATCAAGCCACTAGTAGAGAACTCTTGTGGAAGAAGAAATCAGTCCAGCTTCTATGAAAGGTAAGTCTTGTGTAATCAATACTCTTGACATGTATAGAGTGGCAATAGATAGTAAGTAAGGGTGACTCTATCGATATACTCCGCAGCTTTCAGAAAGCTCTTAGCTAAAGGATAATGCTTTTTTGCTAACTGACATAGAGATAAGACTCTGGTACCACCATCAAGCCTTGGCAAGAAGAAGAAGAGAGAGGATGAGAGGTTTCATTCTATGGGCTGATACCCCCAAGAACCTAAATGTGCTTTGTTGCTGTTGCCAGAGGATCCGTCAAAACAAAGGCTGCAGCAATGATGGAAGAAAAGCTAGAGATAAACAAGGGTCCATTTCCTTCTTACTCTATAACCTGCTGTTTTGCTATGTGGTGCCAATAACCCTGTAAGATGCAGTTTTTCCAAGAGCTGCTTTATTGTCAAGAATCAGTCAAATCAGAACAGAACAGCAGAGTTGGAGGTCTTTTAGTCAAATCCTCTGCTTAGATAGGAAACCCTAGTACCCCATGAAATGGTAGTACTCTAGAGTGATTCTCTCCCCCCCCCTCAAGTATATGCTCAATGATCTTGTGAAAGAGTTCTGAAAAGAGTCCTGGACACCCTTTAAAAGGCAGGAATGGAAGAGCGTGGACTGATCTCCATTGTCGTTTCTGTTGCATGGAAGAAGAGCAGTGGTAGACCCTGATACTCAGATCTTTGCTGGCAAGAAAGGCCTTTTGGAACTGGGGGAAATGAGAGAAATCGACTCTCTCTGAGCTTTGTTCCACTGCATCCCGAGTCTTACTTCACACCACCAAACTTAACAGCTTTGCTTTTGTCCTTTGAAGAAGAGTGGAGTGGAGTGGAGTGGAGTGGAGTGGAGTGGAGTGGAGTGGAATGGAATGGAATGGAATGGAATGGAATGGA
>JANHFR010008286.1:29726-43484 GCA_032468015.1 Mimophis mahfalensis | reverse complement strand
GGAATGAGGGCTGTTGCTAAAACACATTGTAAGCCGTCCTGAGTCTTCGGAGAAGGGTGGGATATAAATGGGATTAAAAATAAATAAAATAAATAAATATCTACAAATTACGATTTGATAGCAAGCTTTGGAAGATTCTGGAGTAAATACCCCCAAAACGGGAGGGGGCAGATATGGCCGCGGGGCCCAAGTTACAGTTTATGCCTTACCGCCATCATAATGGCTTATAAATGCATTTTCTGTTACTTGGTAAATTGAATGAAACCTATTAAAGCTGAGGTTTAAAACAGATCAATGTACTTCCTACAGCTAGCTTCTCTTAAAAGCAATAAAATGCATACAAGCTTAGCTCTCACTTCGCCATAGAAATTATGTGTAGCATGCAAGTTACCTCTTTTGTATTCCAGGATTTTAGTGGGATATAGTGGCATTTGAATTCCAATAAAAACAGTTGGAGCATTTTGCTTTACTGTGATAGATGCTTATTTATTTATTTATTTATTTATTTATTTATTTATTTATTTATTTATTTATTATTTTTATGTCAAATTATTTACTGCGTTACTACTACTTTTCTCATCCTTTCTAGCACCTCTCTCTTCCCACTTATGATTATAACCATGTTGCTTGTATCTTTACAATTTATATTGTTTTGTTTCCTGGTATGATTTGATTGCTTATTAGTAACTGATGACTATCACTGAGTGTTGTATCTTATGATTCTTGATTTTATTTTTTATGTGGACTGGGAGCGTATGCACCAAAGACAAATTCCTTGTGTCTCCAAACACATTTGGCCAATAAAGAATCTATTCTATTCTTAGCCACGGTGGCACAGCAGTTAAGAGTGCAGTGCTGCAAGCTACTTCTGCTAACTGACAGCTGCCTGCAATTTGGCAGTTCAAATCTCACTAGGCTCAAGGTTGACTCAGCTTTCTATCCTTTTGAGGTGGGTAAAATGAGGATACGGATTGTTGGGTGCAATATGCTGACTCTCTAAGCCACTTAGACAGGCCTGTAAAGCACTATAAAGCAGTATGTAAGTCAAAGTGCTATTGCTATTAGGGTTAGTGATCCAGGTGACTCATGAAAACAGCTATGTCTACTAATTGAGTATCAACCACACAGTTGACAGTTTGCATCAACATATACATTTCCATGGTTAAATTGGAATATCAAGGTAGATAACAGCATCTCTCATTAGAGGTTGTGACTTGCATTGAGTAGCTTGTATCAGCATGGTAAGCTCCAGATTGGAATACAGAGGCACAATGACCAGTGGTGAGATTCAAATTGTTTTACTACCGGGTCTGTGGGCATGGCTTAGTGGGCATAGCTATGGTGCTGTCCAATCAGAGGTGGTATTTGTCAGTGCTGGCCAATCAGAGCCAATTCTCCAAACCAGTCAAAATTATTGCTACCAGTTCTCTGGAACCTGTTGGAACTGGCTGAATGCCACCTCTGACAATAACTCATTGCCAAAGGTTAAGCTCAAATCTATTAACAAGATGGAATTGGATAAGAAAAGATCCAAGTGATGATCTTTAGAGTTTTTCCTAACTCCATGAAGCTACTTTTAGTTTTAGAGTTATATTCTGCTTGAAGACACAAGTATAATTAAAAGCTATGTGACCTGTGTGGTCTTGGCTGAGTAGACAGCTAAATTAAAAGCTAATTTAGTTAATTTATTATTAACCAAATTAATTATATCATAATTTTGTATTAACCAAATTAATCAATACAAAGGAAGTTTGTGAAAATAGCAACCAATAATGGAGAATGTTTTAGGCCAGGTTGGAGAAACAATAGTTGAAATAGGCGGTGGAAATAGGTATCGAGGAAAAAGAAAACAATGACAAAGGGAGAAAATAAGTAGTACAAATCAAACACAAAGCAAAGACTTTCTATGAACATTCAACATGTAGTATCTAGTCCCACTGTGGAGATTGGATCTGACAGCTAATTTATAAAAATAAGTGTTTCCTAGTCTTTATACTAGCATTCTCCAAAAGAACAAAAAAATGTGCACCAATAATTATTGTTTCTGAGATATCTATTTGTGTTACAAAGAATCTATATTCTAATGATAATCAGATCTAAAGTTATGTTTATATACATACGATAAGCAATATATTTTAAGAGGTACATTGCTAAAATCAGCTGACCAAACTAAGCGTACAAAATAAGAATCTCAATGATAAAAAAAATACCCATTAATACAAACTATATTTATATCCATGGATCTTGATTCAATAAATTGTTTTCTTGATCAGCTACTTCATTGTATTAGTTTGCAACGATCAGAAAAATGATTTCTGATTTGAATCAAAACCCAGATTTGAAGCTGATTATTGAAAACCAATGTTAGGCATCTACTTGGATGATGCACATTACTTGAACATACAGCCAGAACAATAGTAGAAATAAAGAAAAAGCACACACCTTAAAATCAGCATTATTTCAAACTCTACCATTTATTGATGGTCTTCAGTTAAAGCCTCAGAAAATTAAATACTGCCCCAAGGCATGAAAAATACACGGAATTTTATCAAAATATTTGTATTCCAAAGGGTATGTACATATCATACACTTTACATAACTGTAAACAGGGCAGTTTTTTTCACCACCTGTAAGATAATTTTGTTTAATTAGTAAACTCAGATTGTATACATATACAATTGGATGCCATGTTTAACACAAAATCCTTTTTAAAAAATGTATAAAGATATGGTTCAAAACATTTACAAAAGTAAATTAGCGTCAGGTTAATACGAAATGAATTATATTACATTCATATAAAAAGATTAAAAGAAATTTTCCGTTATCATTGTTGTGGTGTATGTTAAAAGAGAAAAGATTCTCAAGCGTTGAATTATTATTATCTTTTTCTTGTGATAGAAAAAAATAAAATAAAATGGAATTTCACCCCTGATCTGAAGAATGTTTTGTGCTTCTGAAAAACATTCAGACATTGTTTCTAAAGCTTGGCAATTGAAGATGCATGGACTTCCAATTCTTCAACTGCCTGGGGAATTCTCGCAGCTGAAGTGCACATATTTTCAAGCTGCCACATTTGAGAAACACTGTCCCAGAAGATGTCCAATTGGCCTGTGAAGGAATCTTCCCAAACTTTTGATTCAAACTCTTCTCAGCAACAACCATGCTAAGATAGGGAATTCTGGGAACTGAAGTCCAACATCTGCATGCCGATGTTGGGGAAGACTGCCATAAACAATTGAAATCCGCAAGGATATAGGTAGGTACACATATATGTGCATATACTGTGTATATATATGCATATATGTATTCACACACACACACACACATATGCATATATGTGCATATACTGCAACTTACAAACATTTGACAAACATCAAAAACATCCTCTATCCCCAGTGCACTGTAATAAAAGGGGTGGGGGCGGGGAGCAGCAGAGAGCAATATAGGCTGAAGGCCAGTATAAACATAATGAAATCAACATATAAGGTTGACGTGCCTGACATTATTGGATGTGAGCAGAAACCTGGAATGAACCTTGGACTTGGGAGTTTTTCCCAATGTGTGCATATGTAAAAGAAACTCACTCTCTTGTGAAAAAAAATAAGGTGGACATTATAGTGAGGAAAATGACTTTTGGGATGGGATCTTTGTCAAGGCTCTGTGGCACGGGAGGAGGAAAGCTTCTTTCCAGGATCTGCATAGAATATGTTACTATGTTGGAGTTCATAGTAGATTGAGTTTGGGAACTATCTTTTACTTCCCAGGTGGCTGCACAGCATTTGTGACCCTTATAGCATCAGGTGGTGCAGGCACTATTACTTTCTGTGCATGCACGTATTAATATATATTGATTATTCCATTAGCAATTGCATGAGGCAAGTATTATTGATGAATCAAAGCAAGTCTAATATTTGAAGAAGACAGGAATGGCTATGAGTATTTGAAAGCTTCATTCTGTTACTGATTGTGACACCTATTGGTCAGTTAATACACAGTTCTCATACTTTAGTTCCAAAGATGAGCAGATTCACAAGAAATTGCCTGTTTCCTAATGCTAAGGAACAATAAAGTGGCTCCGAGATCATTTTGGAAGTTATTAAGAACTTGACATCAGAAATACAAGCATGGATAAAGCAAGACAGGTGGCCAAAGGCTCCCTCTACGGTAGTGGCCAAAATTGTGGAAACCTTTTGGGAGAAGTGTCTCCTTAATATTTTATGCCATCACTACCCAACAGGGAGATCTTGGTCTCATAATTCCAAATAACACCATCCCATTGTTCCTCTGTCCAGGTAACATGGGTTTTAGCCCAGTTTAATCTTTTCAACCTTTGTTTGAGAGATAAAAGCGGATCTTTTCATAGAATTCTAGATTTTAGGCCAAATTCCTGTAGTCTGCGCTGAACAGTCCTTGCACTCCACATTATATTGCACCATTTCATCTTGTATACACCCAGATGATTTTCTTCTGTCACATAGGCACAGTCTCTTAATTCTTCTATCATCACTTGTTGTGCACCTGCCTTTACCAGTGTGATTTTGTAGTAACTGAGTCTCCTTATACCTCTTCAAAAACTTAGAAATGCCACCTTTGGTTAAGTTTCCATCAATTTTTCTTCCAATTTATTTATAACTGTAGCCTTGTTTATTTAATAATACTATTTTACATCGCTTTCTGGGTGACCAGTCAACTCTTTGCACCATGGTTGTTGTTGTTAGTTGTGAAGTCGTGTCTGACCCATCGAGACCCCATGAACAATGAATTCCAGGCCTTCCTGTAATCCACCATCCCCCGGACTCCATTTAAGCTTGCACTGGCTGCTTCAGTGACTTCATTCAGCCCCTCATTCTCTGTCATCCCCTTCTTCTTTTGCTCTCAATCTTTCCCAGCATTAGCCTCTTCTCCGCAGACTCAGTGAGTCCTTCCTTCTCATTTGGTGGCCAAAGTAGGTAAGTTTCATCTTCACGATCTGGCCTTCTAAAGGGCAGTCAGGGTTGATTTCCTCTAGGACTGACCAGGTCAATAGCCTTGCAGTCCAAGGGACGCGCAGGAGTCTGCTCCAGCACCATTACTTTAATTTTATTACGTTTTACAAGCTCATTAAATGGAAGAATACAAAAAACCCCAACCAACTTGATAGCGATCACATAACACACTGACAAATGTCCTCCACTCAGCTTCAAGACATGACATCAATAACTGAATCCTACTGTGATCTGATTGGCTCATTGCCAAAACAAGATGACACCTGATTGGCTCTCTAAACATTCATGATCATTGGCTACAATCAGATGAAGGAAAGTTTCCTGATATCAACCCAAGCAAGTTGTGCTTCCTTTTTCTGGTTATTTGGCTATAACTTTTCATAGAGTATAGATAATTACATTCTTGATTAAATTATCTTTCCATTGATATATAATTTGATGGTACTACTAAAAAAAAGTGTGATTAGCCATCAAACCTCAAAAATATACCTTTCCCAAAAGGTTTCCACAATTTTGGCCACTACTGTAGCTATCCACATGTTCCTTTTTTAATCTTTTCCAGTTGCCCCAAAACAGGCATATATGGAAAAAGTCAACTTAAGACCAGAATATCTGGGGAAAGAATATCTGATTCACTTGTCAGTATGATTACTGGAAACATCCCCTAAAATTTAAACAAGAAAGGCTGCATTAAAAACAGGGAGCATGGATAATGGAAGGGTGTGTAAGGAGAGCTTTGTAGAGTAGAATAGAGAACATATGGTATATTAGACACCAGGGTAAAAGTTTTCCATGACTAAACTAAGTGATTAACTTGTGTCTATGCTGTAGTGTTTCAGATGCTAGATGGGTGACAGGGCTAACAAATCTGGGCTAAAATCCAGTGCAATAAAAAACAGCCATCTGGACATTTGGACCAAGATACTCAACAAGGAAAAATATAAAAACACTTCCACTTCAGTACTACTCTACTAATCCCAACATACTAGCTTTTTGTATGCATAAACTACTTCCTGTACTCTGAACTGATATAACCAAGATGAAGGTTTTTAGATCCTTGTGAGTGAGAATCGTGGTGATAAAAAAAGCCTTGAGAGAAAGTTTAAAAAAAAAACAATGTTAAAAACCTAAAAGTTAGTCCAGTGTGACTTTTTTATAAATTAGGCAATGGTGAAAACAAAGTATGACTGACTGCAAATAAACCAGAGGAAGAAGAGAATCACTTATACATATAACCTTTTAAACTAGACAAAATGGGAGTTTCTAATAGCAAAAATGTACACAGGTCCACTCAGAAGCCATTTCCATAGTTTTCAAATGTGAGCTTTCACAGAAAATGAAAACAAGACAGCAAAAGAATCAGGACATTCTATCTTCATCAGTGGATGATAACCAATCTTGGGTTAAGGCGGCTTTTTCAGCTTCATACCATCTACTTGAGTTATGGCTATAAGTCCTATAAAATTTCTACCCATTTGCAATCCTAACACACCTGAAGAAAGAACTAGGGCATGTAAGGCAGGATCAAGAATAAAAGTTACCCTGCTGGATCAGAACAAACAACCATCTGACCAACCATTCTGTGTCACATGATGGCCAAGCACTGGGAAGTTCATAAGGGTGGACAGAAGGATAACAGTCGGCCTACAATCGTAGAAGTGAAATGGACACTCTGATCTGACACAAGCTCAGGCATTCACCTGCTGCTGGGCCTTTTGGAATACGCCAACATAACTGTTATAAATCTGCGTTAGCAACATCTGAATCAATGACACTTGGGCAAACTGATTCTAACCCAAAATGAACACAGGACAAGTCAGCAACAGGCTCACAGAAGGGAATGAATTGAGATATGGGAGCAGTCAGCCCTTCCTCAAGCTTCAAGCTCAGGCACTAGTTTTATCGTTGGCTTAAAGAATATCTTGGCTTCTCACTATATGGACAATGCCAAACAAAAACACATACACCCCTTTAAAAAAAAGCATCGTATAAAAATGAAGAAAAAAAATAAAAGAAAATACTTTTCCTATTCTATTTTTGTCCCATAAAACTTATATAAAGAATGCAACCTAAAAATATTGTATTCATATAAACGCACAAAAAACTCCATTAAAAAAAAAATAGAATATATTCATTTTTTGTTAAAAGGCTCATCTTTTTTTCCCCCTCTAGAATCTATACAATTTTGCTCTTGCTCTCATCCCTTTTTCTTCCACGTAATGTCAGGGAAGCAATCCCAAAATTACATTTCCCCTCGTCTGCGGCTTTTATCTGCAACAGGAGCACCATCTTCCTCTTCTTCCTCTTCCTCTTCTTCATAGTTTTCATCATGTCCTTCTTTCTGTTGCTTGCCTTCCTGAATGTCTTCCTCTTGGTCAACTCCTTCGCTCACCTTTTCTTCAGCCTGGATATCCAAAATCGGTAAAAAGAGACGATTTCA
The DNA here is from genome assembly GCA_032468015.1 of Mimophis mahfalensis. Taxonomy (NCBI): domain Eukaryota; kingdom Metazoa; phylum Chordata; class Lepidosauria; order Squamata; genus Mimophis; species Mimophis mahfalensis. The sequence goes on along the minus strand of JANHFR010008286.1, from coordinate 36,059 downwards.
GAACACAAATTGAAACGAAAAAATTAGAGAAACAGATACAGCTTTGGGAAGTAAAACTAACATAATTTTTATAGATGGAAAAATAATAGATGGAAACTAATCAAGGAGAGAAGCAACCTGGAATTAAGGAGAAGCTTCCTAACAGTGAGGACAATCAACCAATGGAAGAGGTCGCCTTTAGAGCAGCGGTTCTCAACCTTCCTAATGCCACGACCCTTTAATACAGCTCCTCATGTTGTGGTGACCCCCAACGTAGAGGAGTAGTGTCTCAGTTCCTAAGACCATCGGAAATATGTGTTTTCCGATGGTCTTAGGCGACCCCTGTGGAAGGGTTGTTCGACCTCCAAAGGGGTCCTGACCCACAGGTTAAGAACCACTGCTTTAGAGGTTGTGGGTGCTTCCTCACTGGAGGTTTTTAAGAAGAGACAGGACAGCCACTTGTCTGAAATTGTATAGGGCCTCCTTCTTGAGCAGAGATTGGACTAGAACACGGGTGTCAAATTTGATCACGTCATGTGATGTATTGTGATATATCGTGACTTTTTTGCCTTTGTGGAGCCAGGGTGTGTGGCCTATGCATGACACAACTGGTCCACAGGTCACCAGTTTGACAGGTCTGGACTAAAAGACCTCCAAGGTCCCTTCCAGCTCTATTCTGATTTAAATTTAAATTCCATAGCATTCTAATTGTTACAGCAAAATAGATGGAATTGCTCCCCTCCCTTCCAGACAATTTTCTGGAAATGTGAGAAAGTTCAAAGGGATATGCATAATGACATTAGCATCCTTCACCTTTCGCTCTTTTAAAGGTGAAACAGTCATAATTGAAGTGTGCATACTGGGCAGCTTCTAAACTACATAATCTTACCTGATCCAGTTGTCTCAGCCCCCAACTCACAGCTTTAATTCTAACTTAACGTCCATGGACCTTGGCCCGTATTTAAGAGGTCCCTAACGGGGAGTACGTAAGTGCACTAACATTGCCTATCATCCCCGTCACATTTTTAAATTTTGCTCATTCAGATTTGTAATGTTCATCTGATTGATAAACAAACAAACAAACAAGCAAGCAAACAAACAAACAAAATCTTAAGCTTCTGGAGTCAGCCAACCCATCCAATAGCAAAATGATTAAATGCAATCCTGTTATCTATTGTCTAATTAATATTAATGTCAATTTTATTTAAAAATAAAGTACTTTTCTATTGCTCTCTCCTGAGCTGCCTATTTGGAAAGGATGGTGATGAAAAGCCAAGTGCAACCCTGGTTGGAAAAAGCTTGCATTCCTTCACCCTAATGGACCTTTGGTTAGCATTTTATTAATGCCATGCAGATTTGTGGCAGTGCTTCACAGGCAATCCATACATCCCTGGGTATTCGTTCTGCCTTCATTACAGCCTAACTAGCAGCCCCCCCCCCCCCCGGGGGGGGGATATATCATTGATTCTGTTGAATTTGGCAGCTGTTGTGTTTGTAAAAGTTCTGAAAAGCAGGTATGAGGCTCCAAAGTGTTTGCCAGTCCAAACACTGATTAAGCATTTGCTTTTATCTAAGTAGAAGAAAGAGTAATGGTTAAGAGAATCAATGGATAAAGCACAAGATTTTAGAACCAACTCCATTTCTCACTGTAGTATCTTCTTCACTTCATTATTTAGTTGTTCAGTGCTTACATTTTCATCATTTTCACCATATGGGTCTTCACCATTGTGTTCCAGCCCCCTTTTCTTCTCTTCGGGTAGATCTCCTTGGGCCTATTAAAAATATACATATTTAAGAACAAAGTGATTATAGAAGATAAAGTACCCATTTGGGCTACACTGTACCTATTGGCTAGAGAACGTTTATCTTGGCTGCTGCATGTATTTATTTTGTGGATGTTTTTACTGCTTTATTGCTTTGAATGTTTTATAATTGTAAGTCACTTGGTTGAGTTGGGAAGCTATAGAGAATGAATGAATGAATGAATGAATGAATGAATGAATGAATGAATGAATGAATGAAAAAACAATCTTCTTTTTAATGTCTTGGAATAAAGTTCTACAAATTCCCAGTCATAAAATTTCTGGCAGTTATAATCCTGTTCCTCCTCTGACGACATGGGTGGGGCAGACTAGTTCAATAGGATTATGAAGTACAGGTAGTCCTCAGTTTACAATGGTTCATTTAGTGAACATTCAAAGTTACAACAGTACTGAAAAAAGTGACTTATGACCATTTTTTCACACTTATGACTGTGCAGCATCCCCAGGGTCAAGGGATTCAGATGCAACTGACTCGCATTTATCACATTTGCAGTGTCCCAGAGTAATGCAATCTCTTTTTGTCACCTCCTGACAAGCAGTCAATGGAAAAACCAGTTTTCACTTCACTACCGTGTTATTAATTTAACAACTGCACTGATTCACTTAACAAATGCGGCAAGAAAAGATGTAAAATGGGGCAAAACTCACTTAACAAATTTCTCACTTGGCAACATACATTTGGGGCTCAATTAGTCGTAAGTTGAGGACTACCTGCCCATGAAGTACTTCTACGGGTTATGTACTAAATTACTTGTGGACTATACATTACATTGTTGGACTTGTACACCTGCCACTTCAAAAATACGGGCTTATGGTTCCACTCAAATATATTAGTGCAGCTTTTTTCTGTAATGTATTTCATCATTCCGCCTGCCCTTCCTCCAAGAAGAACAGGGCACATAAATTCAACCCACCACCGTATATTATCCTCACCATAAACCTGCGAAGTAGGGTTCATAATTTCAGGTTATTTACCTCTTCTTCTCCCTCTTCCTGGTACTGTTCATCCACATTGTCTTCCTGTTGATCCGGATTGCCCACCACCTGCAGATAAATCAAACAGATTCTGCTGCTCTTATTCCTGCAGCTCCAGAACTCAGAAAATAAGTATTAACTTTAAAAAAAAAAAAAACCAGCTGGGCAAAACTACAGACAGGCTGGGCTATTGCAAGGACTTAAATCTGAAAGCTCACATATCACCGAGAACTGTACAGGCCTAAGTTTGGTCAGTCTATTAACTGTGGTTGAAAGATCTGGAATAGTTTGATACACAGGGCCATAAAATCAAACTGATACATGGTTTAATGTAGGGATGCTGGAAATATCTATCATGGACATCTTTTCAAGCACAGAGCCCTTGCCTGCCAGAACGGCGTCTGCTGCGGTACAAATGAGCACATAATTCACTGAGTTCTTTCGCCTATTCTTTGAAATATTTCTCAGCTAAAAATACAGGGTGCATTAAAATTTGCACTGAATTTTAATTTTAGATTCACATTAAGATCATATTTTGGCCAAGATGTATACAAAAATAAATGTAGGTTTCTGTGCCATTCATCCAAAATAAGACCTGTTTTAAAAAATGCAGAACAATCCAGAATTGTAATGGAATGAATCACTCAAAGCATATGATACATCAACTGGATTATCCACTAATTGCCTCAATATATTCTGAAACTGAGATGAAAGCAAATACATTATTAATCAACACTAAACAAACCGGATGTTCTCTTCCCTTCGTTTTAAACAAGTTATTTACTTTTGTAAGGTTGATAACGCTGGTCCAGTCAACAACCGAGTGATTACAGTGTCCAAATTTTAAAAAATAGCACAATCATAATAACATTCAGGAAACAACACTAGCTACGAATCAAACTAGTAAACAAAGAACAAGAAATCCGAGTACTGGGAATATCAGTTAGCCAGCTAACATTCACCTAAAGAACAAAATCATTCCATCCTTCAGAATCAAAAGGCTTAAACAGCCAGATCTAAATGGTTTTACAGAAACCCAATAGTAGGAATATGATGTTCTCTGCAAAGAAGTTATTCCAGAAAAGTAGGGCCAGAGAGAAACGGGAGGCCTCCAGAATCCCAGCATATATAGGGACCCAGAGGGAGTCCTTAGATCTCTTCAGGTGACAAAGGCCACTGGGAGAAGTCATTCCAGAAGATCTCCAAGGCCAAAGCTATGAAGAGATTTACATGAACCCCGAACACATTTAGTTGTACCTGGAAACCCAAAAGGTAACCTGAGCAGCTCCCACAGAAGAGGTATTGAATGAATAAATAAATTGCCCCTAATTATCTGAGTTCTAGGTTCTGGACTAGTTTATGGGGTCAGAGTGGTGTTCAAAGACAGTCTCATGTAAAATGAGTCCAAATGAGGGGTCCTTGGAGCTCTCTGAGCTGGGATGTTTTCTTGCAGATGCTTCTGTTGGAAGAAATGTCCTGGGTTCAGATCCAAGTAGGGAAAAAAAGACACTGGAAATATGGTGACTGCTTGGAAAGATGGTTTAATGGTAAACAGGATCACATGGCTTGGAGCTCCTGGGTGAAAAGGGGAAGAGATGCTGAGAGTCCCTTGGTTTTATACCCTCTCTTGGGCCCTGCCTTAGAGTTTCCTGTTCCTGTACAAGAAATTTATCCTGATTGGCTGTCAGGCTCCCAAGGGGTGGGGTCTTAGCTAACTTTGGTTGAAATTTGCTGGGTGATGCAATCTTCCCAGGTGCCATGTGGCTAATCCCATCATGTCCTGAGGGCTTAATCCCATCACCCTTGAAGAGGAAGCAGGGAGCTGCAGGGAGCTGCTTTGTCTTTAAAAATACGTTTCTCCTTTCCTCATCCATGGAAATATAATATTCTGCTTTTTAAATATTTCTTAGAATATTTCATTTTTCTAGGCGAGGGGTGGGTGCTAACTTTCTACACTTCATTAGCTAAATTAGAAAACACCATCAGTGTTAACAAGCCCCCTCATTTCAATCCTAAATTACAAGTATTCTCCTTTATTAGTAGTGAAAGTTGGTCAAGGCATGAGGGACTATGAGCAACCCCACCCCCACCCCTCAAAGCTTGCAACTAGAGCACAAGTTGAAACTGTGGAAAAGCCTTCCAAATCACAACTGTGACCAAACTGTGTTGAAACTTTTGTATTTCTTTTTTCCCCCCCAAACATAATCTGGAAGTAATTAGATTGCCCAGAGTCACTGGGTGTCAGGTGTCATGCATTTAATAAACTATTATTATTTAGAAATATACTGAAAGTCACCATTAAATATGTATAAAACACAATTTAGCTGGCCAATGCTTAAGAATATGGAACACAGCAATTAAAATTATATCAATATTATATTCATGTTTGATTAAATGATATGGATATTTTTTTGTAAACAATGCATTCTAATGTAATTTCCACTTCTAAGGTCTAAAGTGATGTGAAAGGTGGATCTAGTGTTTAGAAACAAGATTATTTAATTCAATATTTATTCTTAAACGCTTCTTTCTCTTGATCTCTATCTTTATAATGAATTTATGCAGAGGACAAGAATAAATTAATGTTTATTGTCCAGACCTTATAATGCTAAGTTGTATGTATTAGGAGAATCAATGTTGAGCGGGAGAAAGAGGATCAATGCTCTTCTTAATATATTTTTTTTAAAGTATCAGAAACCCAGACCCTGGATTAAACATTTCTTCTTTCAAAAGCAGTGTCTCCTCGTAGCAAACTCATTTTAAGCTATCATCAATATCTGCTAATGCTTTTACACAGTGTTTGTACCATACGTCAACAATAACAAATATTCCAAAAGTAGTTTTGAGTATCTAGACCAGGAATAAACAAGTTCTGATGGTTTAAGGGCCACAGAATGGCATATAGAGGGCCACTCTGCAAAAGTGGGCACAGGGCCACTTGGAGGAGTGTCTGAAGGGAGAAAATAATATTTTAATTCTTTAACCCCATGAAGGCTTAAGGAAAACCTCTATTTTCCTAATAAAATTTCTCTCCAACTGCCCAAAGGCAGAAAAATGCTGATTTGCCAGAGGGCTCTGAAACTGCAGACCCAAGAGTAAATGCTTCAAACAAAGCTTAGAAATATTTACAATATCTTTCTGCTTCTTCGTAGGATGTAAAATAGAGGCCATGACAGAGAGAGGGACATGTTTGAGCCACCTCTCCTAAAAAACAGGATTAAGTGATTTATGTAACAGAATAGCAGAGTTTGAAGAGACCTTGGAGACTTTCTAGTCCAACCTCCTGCTGAAGTAGGAAACCCTACACCAGGGGTCTGAAAACTGGCTCTGGAGCCACATGTGGCTCTTTCAGCCCTCTACCACGGCTCCCTGTCAGCTGATCCCACCACTGACTGGTCCCTGCCCTCCCATCCCTGTCACTCCTCGCCTGGCCTGAGAAGGTAAGGGTGATGGTGTGGGATGGAGACTCACTCCATATTCTGCCGGCCTCCCACCGCCCGGTCCGCTCACATAGGGAGGGCCTTCTCCGGGTGCCGTCGGCTTTAGAATGTCGCCG
>JANHFR010008284.1:188718-200953 GCA_032468015.1 Mimophis mahfalensis | reverse complement strand
CCCCACCCGTCGCCCCCCCGCCCTCCCTCCACTCCCCTCCACTCCCCTCCCCTCTCCTCTCCTCTCCTCTCCTCTCCTCTAAAAATGAAGAAATTCTACATAAAAAGAGTTATGTTACTTGAAGCTAGGAAATATGGCCTGATCTAATATTAATTTTAATTGATTTAATTGTTAATTTTAAATTTTAAAAGTGTTAGTCCTATTTTAGATATTTATTGGATTCTTTATATAATAACTTTTTAAAATTTTGTATTATATGCTTTTTATGATTGTGAGCCTCCCTGAGTCCCCAGGAGAAGGGCGGCATACAAATCCAATAAATTCAATTCAAATCAAATCAAATCAATTCAATTCAATTCAATAACTCTACTTAGCTGACCATCTTGGCATGACACAAAATGTAATTTCATCAGCCCTTCTTGTCTCATGTATGCACTATCCCGTGTATATATGAATGATGTGCATGTCTTTCCTTAGGAAACATTCAACCTCCTGAATGCTTCTTAGGTATGAAAAATGTCTTCATGGCAGAGATATCCACAGAAACTTGATTTTAACAAAATGAGTGAAATAAATATGGGTGTGTGACATCATGTCTCATGTACACAGGGGGCAGACCAGCTTGAACTACAATACCACAATGCTAATTTCATTTTTGTCTCCATCTGCCCACCTCTGATTCAGACTATTAAGACCGTGAGAATTTGAATACTGTAGTTCCTCTATCTCCAGGGACTTGGAACAGTGCTCCCAAGCCTAGCTTTTATATATGAATGGAGCCCCTGTTATTTGTTTTTTTTCCCTTTTAAATGTTAGGGCTGTTTTTGTCTAGGCATTTATGCTGTGTGGTTATGTTTTTAATTATTTTAATTGTATGCTATAAGCCAATCAAAGAGTTTTGGAGTAGGACAATTATAATAAATCTAGATGATGATGATGATGGATAGCATTAGCTTTGAATCATTTGAATAGCTGTAACAAGGAGTCTGGATTCTTGTTCAGCTCAAATTGAAAATATTTCTTGCTTTTAGTCGCCCAAACCATGCAAATTCTAGCCATCAAGTTCTCTTCTTCCTTTTAATTTATTCTTATTTTATCAGGCAGTTATTGGCAGATTCCTGATACTTCTAATAGCATGGATGAAGAGCCCTGTGTAAACTGCAGCTGTTTCCACTTACACTGTTGATGCTGCTGCCGTCAATAGACCAGCTGTATAAACAGAGAAGGAAAGAAATGGTTCTGAGAACTAGGTAGCCTGAGAGGAACGGTGGACAACCACACTATTTTGAACTGGCTTACTTACTGTTTTCCTTTTTGAATACATAGAATGATCAAATGAATTCACTTAAAGATCTTGTTCACTTCTGCCAACTTTTGAGTTCAACTAAGCTTAAAAGGTGATTCATAGAACATAGTTAAAATAACAAAGTATTCAACACTATAAGTCTAATGCATTAAGGCTTATTATAAAAATTATCACCAAGATTCTTGAAATCCAAGGGTTAGTCTAAACCTAAACCTTTAACCATAGCTCACAAAGTCAAGAATGGAGCCCAAATTTCTCTCAGGGAAGTTAATAAATTCTGAGAGTTATAGTCCCAATACTTCTAAAGGCACCAGATCAGGGAGTCCCTTTTAAAACTATGTTTTGGTCTGGATTCATTATCATAGTAATGAAGCAACAGCCAACTCTATAAAAATTATAGATTTAACATAATAACAATAGTAATAATGGTAACATTTACAACAATAATAGCTGCAACTTTAAGGTAGGGGAAACTCCATCTCACGGTTCATGTATCTTTGCTTATTTTAAGTCAGTCTTTAAAATGATAAAACATAATCATATGGAACAAGAAATCTTGTGATTTAGTTAATGAATATGTATTTGTTTATCCCATTCAATAATTGCAGATATAATTCTATTTTGAATGTTGAAAGAATTCTATAAAAAGTTTGGATTTTTTTTTAATTATTCGATATTTTTGTTCCTGTGTTTAAATCAGACTTTGAGAAAGTCTGAATTACTCATATTCTTTGTGTATATCAGATGTTTCCAATTAATTTCTATTTGTCTAGGAAGGACTTTGTAATTAAGGTTACTTGTGCTTTTGTTTTCTTTTGTGTTAGTATTAAGGAATTATAAAAAGATTATAATTTTATGATGCATAAAAAAGATATATCCTACCACTATGTAGTACATCAAAGGACATCTGATTGATGGGAGATAATATCTCATTTTGCTTTAGAAAAATCGGTGGAGAATAGTACAAAATAAAAAAGAATAATGTCCGTATGAATTTCTTTACTCCCCTGCTCCCTTTTAGGTTAGAATACATGGATCCTAACCATTTTTATGCTTATTCAAATTATACTTGCAGTATCTTACTATGAAGTCTAATTCTGAACCTAATTATCTATCTATTATAAAAAATAGTCTACAATTTCAAGAATTTAGAAGCAGTCTAAGAGTAAGATTATACACAACCGTAAAGGAGAGTGAGTGAGAATTATAATGTCATATGTGTTTGTGAGAGGTGGTATGTGTTTGTGTGAGACAGAACCAAAACATCTTACAACTCCCAACTGTCCTTTTCCTATAACCATGATGGTGAACCTATGCCACGCATGCCGGAAGTGGCATGCAGAGCCGTCTCTCCAGGCACATCAGCAGTCACCCATTGCTCTTCTGGGTTCCGGTACTTTTGTGTACGCTGGAGCGCCGGAAACCAGAAGAGCAGCTCCCCCAGTGCACATGCACTCTGGCCAGCTGCTTTTTGCGCATGCACGGAAGCACCGGAAACCAGAAGAGCAGTTCCCCGGAGCATATGCGCATGCAAGCAAGCTGGTCTTTGCGCTGCGGGAGCACTGGAAAATGGAAGAGCAGCTCCCTGGAGTGCATGCGTGTGCCAGCCAACTGGTCTTCATGCACGCATGCGAGTTAGAAACTGTAAGGCCAGGTGGCCAGTTTCTGAAGTGCGTGTATGTGTGCATTTGGGAGCCTTTCTTCCCATTTCCAGTGCATGCACACACACACTCCCATTTCAGCATTCAGGGCCGAAAAGGTTAACCACCACTGGCCTATAAAATGTCAGTATTGTGTATATATAGTACTTAGATATTTGGTTGTACAATAAAGTGTCATTTGTTTTATTTATTATATGTCTATGACTGCTTGTGTCATGATTCTGGGTTGTGTACAAACTACAATTAAAAACAATTTAAAAAAACATTCAACAAATACAAAAATTAACATTATTTTTAAAAGGCTATCCGAGAGCATCACATATTACAAACAACAGAACCACTTCATCAGATTATCCCACCCTTGAGATGCCCAACCTGTTGTGGCAACCTAGTTTTGCAGGACTTCTGGAAGATCAGAAGAAATGGGGCCAATCTATGCTGCAAAACACTTTTTTTTTTCAACCCTTCTTATTTAGTTTGATGGAAGAGTAATTGCTTTGGATAAGGTTTTTTTTTTCCTGAAAAAGAAGACAAATTCAAGGCAGATGCAGAATTGCATCACCTTGATATCATCTTAGTGACAAGGTAGCTGTGGTTTTTGGCTTTTCTTTTTGATTGTTTTTTTTAATCTTTGTATACCAATGGACAAAATCTTTAAAACTACCCTTATTGATGTGGGACCTTCTTTGTACCTTATTTAATTCTTTAAGTGATATACCAGTGATGGCGAACCTTTTTCAGCTCCTGGCTGAAAATGCATGTGTGCGCTGTTGCATGCGCTCTCGTGTGCCACGCCCCGGTGTGTGTGTGTGCAACCCTGCACATGCATGTGTGACCACCCCACCACCCCCCGCGCATGCACACATGAACATTTTAAACACCAACCCGGTTTGGTGTTTTAAACTCAGCTGATTGGTGGGCAAGCGCTTTTCCAGCTCTGGGGATCACATGCGCATACACAGCAAGGGGGGGGGAGAGATAGTGCGCGCGATCCCCAGAGAAGGAAAAGCATTTGCTCGCCAATCAGCTGAGTTTAAAACACTGAACCAGGTCGGTGTTTGAAACAATCACGCATGCATGCTGGGGGGAGGTGGGGATAGCTTATGCATGGGGGGTGACAGGGGCATGGGAGCGTGGGGGGGATCATAGGAGCTTGCCTGCCAGGCAACATGGTTCCTTGTGCCACTTTGGGCATGCATGCCATAGGTTTGCCATCACTGTGATATACGGTACTATGTGTGTAGTCTGAGATCTCTGCCATAATTCATTTGTTTATATTTCCTTGCCTTGTTCATTTTTGAAGGCATTTTCACTATTTGATATTATAGATTCCTCCATTACAATGATAAGCTATTTTTTTAAATAGCCAGTACTCAAATGTTCCTATGCTATTGCAATGAAAATAACCCTGGTTGACAAAACATGGTTTCAGTTGGTCGGGGTTAAAGTAGAAAGTCTCACCATCAGTTATAAAAGTTCACATGAGGGCTCTTGGAACACTCATACGGTCAGTACAATGTACCCCAGAGAGCTCCTTCTCCAGCCAATTTTGTAGATTCCATGGCACAAAGCTTCCATTTTCCTTCATGTTTTGTTATAAATAAATAAATAAATGCCAACTTTTCTTTAATCCTACAGAATTCAGCATTACGTTCTTGTACTTGAAGTATTCTTGTGAATATATAAACAAAACAACTATAATCCCTAAAATATGTATTACCTATTTGAAAACCATAAGGTGAAATCTGACTGAACGCAGATCAGAATGCAGTTTATTATGTGAAATGGAAAATCATTATGGCCAAAACAGTGAATTTATTCACCACTCATGATTAGTCTCAGGCTTACTCCGGGGGACATGTTGATGATGAAGTTATTTTGCTTGATTTTTCTGCTGAAAAAAAACAAAAAAAGCAATGAGCAAAATGATTTTGCTACTGCCAAGAAGACAAAGTTTAGGGAGATTTGGGAGTAAGGGAGACAGAGAAAATATCTAAAACAGATATTTACTCTGTACATTGTTTAGTGGATTGAGAGCATTTCAGTTCATGAAAACTTGCCCAAACATTGTCCATGAAACTGAAATAATTTTTACTTTGCAGTGTGACCAGAACATCTCAAGGAACCCTGGCTAACATATTGTTTAATGGAGTGGAATAATTTAAAACTGTACAAATGTGTGGAGTTCAGTTGACAGAATTTGCTAGCTGGCATATTGAGAAATGAAATCATTTATCTGGCAAGTACCATACCTGAAGAAAAGTTATGACAAAAAACATGCAAATTCTTCTTTGCATGCTGCATTTTAAATATAAGCAATAGGGAGATATCCCACATTGGGATAACTCTGCCTTGGTAAACTTTTGAAAAACACAGATGTTGTAAAACAATCCTTCCCAATCTTCAATCTTCCAGATATTTAAGACTTCAGCTCCCATTACCTTCTGTAGAGCATGTATATTAGATAACATTAATTACGCATGTCAATGATAATATTTGGTTCAGGAAATATAATCCAAAATGTATCTTTCTTTCTCTTGGTCTAATCCATTCTAAAAGGACAAAATCAAGCATATCAGGCTTGGTGATTTTTTTTCTTCACTAATTATGTTGTTGGCTTGCCAGGAAACTCAAAATAAAGTATTGGATCTGGGATCCTTTATGTATTCTGTAGCATTAATAGGCTGAGTGGTGTCCATTAACGAAAAGACTAACATGAGTTGCTTGCCAGAAACCTTGAAAGAACTTTGGAATAATAATAATAATAACACAAATCCTCACTTGCCCTCAGTGATTATTCCTTCCCCTTTGAGACCGCTTTCAAAAAAGTTGGAAGAACATACAATCTGGATTTACCTTAGAAGGCCATCCAGATCGCTGTGACCTGAACAAAGGCTCCCCCTTCTTTATGACAACGATTAATACATACATCATGTTCTGATGAAAATTTCAGTAGAAAACAGTCTGGCTTTGTCCCAAAGAGGACAAAGGGAGATTGCAGCTGCCGGGGGAAAAGAAGTTGAAGCAATGCTCTGGCTATTGAATCCATACTGATTCCCTTATATCCCAGTCTGGCTTTTGACAAGGTGATAAATTTATAAGTGACTCCACCACTATCTGAATATATCAAGGTGATTTATTAATATTCAATTTCACTGGCAAGTTTAGTCATTTATATCCTAACGCAGTTTGTACAACTGCTTCTTAAAATTTCTGATCACACAAAGCAGCGTCTTCCAAAACTGTGTTCCCACAGATTTGATGGGATTCCATGATAGAATCAGAGGAAGAAAAAAAGTTTACTCGAGGAAAGCTAATGTTCTTTTTTTCTTTTCTTGAATTTATTATTTCTCCCAAAGTTATAGTGCAAAATAAAGTAAAAGAAGAAGAAACAAACTAACAACCATCGGACACTAATAATAAAAATTAAAAAGTGTAAACAAAAAAAATAACAAATAGCAAATATATCATTCACACTGACATTAAAAATAAAAAGTCTACCCTAACTGAATGCTGGCAAATATATTAAACGTATCTGATGCGTTATCCTCTCCTTACATGTCTCCAAATAGTTATAAACTTTCCCATCTATCTTTGATATAAATGTTATGTTACATTTAAAAATGTCCCTGATGTGAAAATAGATTTATCAATTAAGCCAATCAACCCAACCTGTTTGCTATATCCAGTGGAACCTCAGTTCATGAACTCTTTGGTTCACAACCAATTTAGGTTCCGAACAAAAAAGCCGACTCAGAACTCAGCTTGTGAACAAAAAATGGCGTGGAATGGGTGTGTGTTCTGTGAAGATGCAGCCTACACGCAGTGGAATTGCTATGGTAATGGCTTCACAGAACTCCACAAAGGGGGTGTTTGTAACGGGGCCTGCCTGCACCACTATGAGATCGATACAACATATCTCATACAGATCAGATACGAGATGACATTTCTTGACACTTCTATGGGCACAGGGAAAACATTTTTAACTAACTTAATTGTCGCTGAAATCAGGGCTCAGGGAGAAGTTGCTCTTTCCATCTCCTCTTCAGGAATTGTAGAGACGTTATTGCAAAGACGTTAATAGAAGGAGAGAGGACAGCCCATTCCGCACTTAGGTTGCCATGTGACATCACCATTCCTGTCTAATACAGGAGTGGAATAAATAAATACCCAGGCAATGCTGGGTTATCAGTTAGTTAGTTCTAAAATAATAGAAAGCAGAAAGTGTTTCCCACCCACTTTTCATTGATTCTTACGATTCTTATTGCATCGCCTCTTGCCAACTCTTCTTCTATGGCCTCCACTTTTTTCTTCTTATAAGCATTGTTACAGTTTATGGCAAAGATTTGTATACACAATAGTATATTGCAAAAACACAGAAATATTAAATTGCATTAATATAAGTTTATGTTAATATAAATTAATTTAAATATAAGTTTAAGGAATTCTTTTTCTCAGAAATGGATAATGCCAATGAACAAAAGCAACAGCCTAACCATTACTATTATTAGGCTATTTTCTACAACTGGATGCTGGCATGAACTGATGGAAAATATTAAGATCTCTTGATTCTAAACCAAGTCGGTTTTTCTTGAAGAAAAAATAAACATTTGAAGAATAGAAAATGATATTTTCCTAATGATTACTCAAGAGAAATTATTATTTAAGCTACTGTCAGCCTCTTTAAAAGGTAATCAACATATACATAACTATTTCAGAAGATAGTGGATGAATATACATGGATTGTTCCAGACTAATTCTTCTGCAATGGGTTCCTTGCATTTATGAAAGAGACTAGGATCTAGCAAAGCTTATTATTAATTAAGAGGAATTCTACTTTCTACCTCATTCCCATGCAATCCATAATCACTTATATGGTTCCATAGGCTCACTCTATTTTTTCCTTTAAAGCAGGGGTGTCAAACTTGAGGGGTCACATTGTCATTACATGACATATCATGACTTTCCCCCCTTTGCTAAAATGGGAGTGGGAGTAGCCAGTGCATGACGCCACCCCCCGGTCCGCAATGTTGACACCCCTGCTTTAAAGAGCTACAAGGGCCAGCAGAAAGTATATTTTTCCTTCCATTAGCAGAAGCTAGTAGAAATTCTGAATTTATCCCTATGTATCTTGACTATCCTTTCCCCCATAAAGGAGATTAATATGGAAAAATAAACATTAAAAAGAACCATAATAAAGGTCTCCCATAAATTTGAAAACAAAAAGGAAGTGTAGAGGTCATTTCCATTACTGAATTTGTTTTTGTTGGAGTTAAGGAGAAGGACAGGTTGGGGAGAGAACACTGGTTGACCAAAAAAAGGGACAGATCAAAGGTATGACTTTCAGGGAGTCAGACCCATGTCTGGATTAAACTTTCAGCCTCTGTCTGAGATAAATTATCTAAAAGAAGAGAGGCGAAGAAACTTCCTTATTTTGTTACAGTCAATGTTCATTAACTCTGCATATCTAGATTTAGGAGATTTTGACAGAACATGCACTACAGCATAGACCTTAACTTTCAAAAGAGCTGGAAAATACTGAATAAGGACATTCAGGAATTATTGCTTCTGATAGCAGAAATATTGATATTTTTCAAGAGACAAATGTGGATTTGGAGGCTACTTAAGCAGTAGTGAGGGAGGGGTTTGCTTTATTTTTTACAGGAAAAAATCTGGCACAGGTAGTTTTCAATTTATGACTGGTCACTTAAAAACAATTCAAAGTTATAATGGACCCCTTCAAAAACTACTTACAATACACTGGATATCAGTGCACCCCCAAGAGTCATGTGAGTACATTTTGGATTTCAGCAACTAGCATGCATTTATGGGTGTTTGTAGAACCCTGAAGTCACATGATCATGAATGATCTGAACAATGATCATGAAAAACTGCTGTAAATGGTTGTGTAACTTCAAGGTCACATGATCATGAATGTCACACGATCATTTATAACAGTTTTTCTGGAAACCATCATTTATACCTGGTTTCCAAAAAAAAACCAAAACACACCAGACCATAGCAAACAATGGGTTTGCTTAATGATTGTAGTTTTCACTTAAGAAACGTGGGATTTGCTTAATGACTGCAGTGTTTCCTTAACAATTACTGTGTACATTTAACAATTGCCAAAAAAATGATTGTAAAAATAATTCCCAGGTGCAACTATGGTCCTATGACAACAAGTGCCTGCAGTTTAATGTGTCTGAAACTAAGAAACATAACTGGTTCAAGTTGCAAAGTATCTTGTAGTTCTGTGAACTCCCACAGGTTCTATAAGCTTTCTCTACCTGCCCACTATTAATACTTCCTATTCACATATATTACATTTATCCATAATGCTAAGCTATAGTTTGCTTAATGATAGTTTGATGAGTATATACGCTAGCTAGCAGAATAGTTACATGCCCTAGCTAGATTTTTATGATAAGTTACTGTTAAGCTAAATAAATCCACAATGCATAGATCCAAACATACAGCTTAATACTAGATGTTAACACCAAACTAGACCTCAACATCAGTTAAGGCATTGGGCTAGAAAGTGAGAAACCATGAGTTCAAGTCTCACCTTAGCCATGAAAGCCAGCTGGGTGACCTTGGGCCAGTCACTCTCAGTCCACACCATCTCACAGGGTTGTTTTTGTGAGGAAAATAGGAGGAAGATGAAGGTGTCTTAGATATGTTTGCTGTCTTGAGTTATTTGTAAGAGTAATAAACTATTGCTGGGTACATTGAGTTGTGCTTAAAAATTGTAAGCCACCCTGAGTCTCCGGAGAAGGGCGGCATATAAATTGGATTTTTTTAAAAAGTGGAATACAAACAAACAAATACATAAGCAAAATAGTTCTACATATAATATTTCTCACACTATCTTTTTAGGTACAGTAACTCCTTACTGAAAACCAGATTTGAAATGCTTACATCAGTTTTTAGCACATATCCCTTCAACCTAAATCCCATGTATTATTTTAAAAACACATGCCAATTTCATATGGGCCTTAGTTCTTGACATGTATTCATAGAACATAGTACAGGAAATAGAAGAGTTGGAAGGTCTTCTAGGCCAACCTCCAGCTCAAGCAGGAGAATTTATATGATTCTGAGCAAAAGGCAGTGCAGTCTCTTCTTGACAACTTCCAGAGATGGAGTACCCACAACTTCCTGAGGTAAATCATTCTGTCAGGCAATTTTTCCTGAATTCTAGGTTGGTTCTTTCTTTAATGATCTTCCACTCATTACTTCCTGTCCTGCCCTCAGGTGCTTTGGACAATAGATCAACCCTTTCTTTTTGGTAACAGCCCTCAAGTACTGGAAGACTGCTTTCATATTACCACTAGTTCTTCTCTTTCTTAGACTAGACAGTTCTTTCAACGGTTCATCATAAGTTTCAGCCTTATCATCTTCAATGCTCTTCTCTGCACTCTGTCTAGGGTCTCAACATATTTTAAATTCATCTATTCAGAAAAAGAAATATTATTTCCTAAGTAATCCACTTTAACAAGACACAATAATACTCTCAAATGTTGATGGGTTGTATTTTGGATTATTCAACAGGTTTTTTAAACTATGTCAAGTATTCACCACAAGGAGATTATTTTACATTCAAGTCAAAACATAAGTGATAATCTGCCCAAATTATTTGAAGATTATCACTGCCAAGTGATAATCTGCCAAAAAAACCCCAAATCCCTGGATAGAACACAAGCACTGACAGCTACCCAGAAGTTCTCCATTTCTGAATTTATTTCTTTTGAAATAAATAAAGATGGTATATTTCACCACTTCTGTTTGTCATCTCAGTCGAGTCTAGTGATAGTGTACCTTCATTAAAATATTTTTAAAAATTGTAAAGTCAGACTTGGTCCACCTTGTTTGTGGCCAATGACCACACCAAATATTAGACATGACTGAAAACTTCACATAATACATATGTAATAGTCATATCCTTATCTTTACTTTTGCTACTGAATTGTTCAGTGTTTTTGACACTGCGTTAAACTATTTTAGGATTACAGTGTTCATGAGTTTCCCCTCTTAAAAGTGCTAGGAAATTGTGCTACCAGTTTTTGATAATACAGGTGGTTTTCAGAGGCTGTGAAAAGGGAGTCAGAAAAATAATGAATCTGGTTGCTACAAAGTTGCTGAGACCTACAATATCTGTGACTGTTATTAATATTCAAACTGCATGATTATAACAAAAATTATGGTACTCAAATATATTATAGGTAGCTACAGATGCATAGAATCACCTGATGCTGCTATATTCTTTGAATTTGAAATTCAAAGACATGCAGATAATAAATAAGGGCGCTTAACTAATCAATTTTCTTGGTTCCCACTTCTCATCCCCAATGACCACTGCATGAAAACAATGAAAAATGAACTACCGGTAGATGATGTTGTTTTACCTAGTTTATTGTACCTAGTTTGGATAATGAAACAAATGGGGAAAAAAAACACAACCAAGTTTAGAGAGCACCAAGCACCCCTCATTTTAACTCTGGACTACAAATATCTTCCTTTATTGATGGAACGAAGAATAAAATCTGGCTGCCTTTTTCATTTTTTGCTGGCTGAAACGGTTTGATTACAGCCATGATTAAATTCCAACGGGTAAGTCAAGAATAATTTTTCTGTCTCATCTCTGCAATGGGACAAAATAACAATAAGAGGCTCCAACAAAATATTTTCTTTCAAAACTGCCAGACTCAATTAGCCAGAGAACAAAGCTAAGGAATCTTTAAATAACTCTGTGATGCCCCCATCCATGAAGATATTTAATCCAATAGGAGAAGAGTAGTAGGGCAGGACAATGGTGATGACCTCGTTAAAGTAGCTTGTAACAATGCAATCCACAGCGGCCCTGGATTTGCACGGTTCTGAGTGGCAACGGGCCAAGTTTCCAGAACTCCCCCAGCCCGAGCCCCCGCCCCAGAACACTTCCCTGGCAGCCTGGATAATTCAACTACAAAGCACTTGGCCGGTGATTTGCAAAGCCCTGGAGGAGGCACGTGAAACATACAAGAAACAAGCTGGCAAAAAAAATGCCTTTCAGCCAAAGGGCTTTAACATTGGAAACGATGACTATTTGTCTACCAAATACCTTGACTCCAGATAACACTTGAAGAAACTTGGACCTAAGTACGCTGGTCCCTTTGCCATAATTAAAACCATCAATCCCGTAACAGCACAATTACTGTAGACTTGCCCAAACGCATTGACTCAGTTTTCCATTGTGGCTTGTTAAAGCCGGCCGTCACTTCACCAT
>JANHFR010008284.1:168380-186101 GCA_032468015.1 Mimophis mahfalensis | reverse complement strand
ATTCTTTTGTTGGGGTGCTCGGTTTTGGAGATTAATTTGGTTTTTTCAAAGTCAATTTCATGTCCTGTTGCTTTGAGGTGAAGAGAGAAGAAGTTTCTTCTCCTTTTCTGACTGCGTTCTTGTGTTCTGTGATGCGTGCACTTGTTCTCATGTTGGTCTGTCAAATGTATGTATTACTAGACAAAATGGTAAACTTGATGTCAGTTTTTCCATTTCTTTCTGCCATTTCTTGGACCTTACACTCTTAGTGGAACTTAGTGGTTATTTCCCTAGATCTTCCAAAAAGAATGGCTTCTGGTTTTATGACCTTCCTATAGTTTCATTTGTTCACATAAGCTTTTGGTTGTAATGTAGACTGTTTTCTTTATAGAACATGGTTCCCTTTGCAGTCCTCTGGGTTTTCCCCAGTATGGAAAGGAGAAAACATTTAACTGCAGTCCGCTGATTGTGCAAGAATATTTTTGGCTTATAACAGTGATGGCGAACATTTTTGGCACCCAGTGCCAAAAATGGGGGGGAGTGGGTGTGGACACCTGCGTGCCACTTCCTGTTTTAGGTGCGCGTATGCACACTGCCCACTTATCCACTTCTGTGCATGCGCAGGAGAACAGCCTGCATAGAGAGGCAAAAGTCGAAAAAGTACTTCCCCACCACTTCCCCCTCCCACGTGCCTCCTTCCCTAACCCGCCTGCCCCCTGGGGCAGAGAGAAAAAAAGAGGGGGAGCCCCGGAGGGCTTCCCCATTTGCAAGTGGCAACTCTGCCACCTGTCAGCCTGGTCAGCCTGGACAGGGACACACCTACCCTGCTCCTTCACCTGACAGCTAAGGCTGGGCGGACAGCCTGCCCCACACCGTGCTCTTCCCTACCTTGGGCAAAAGCTGGGCTTTGCTTCAGGTGCAGTCCCCACCAGCAACTGCAGGGGCAGCAGGGCTCCGGCCAGTGCCATCCTCACAGCTCCTGTGACAGGGTCTCCTGCAGAGCGATGCCAGATCACCACCAGCTACCAGCCCCGTGTCAATGGTGGGGTGGGCGAAGCAGAGGTGAGCGGCTTGCAAGGGGCCACAAGCCTGCAGCACATGCCAGCAGGGGTGGCAGTGGTTGGCTGTCAGGGCAGCCCAGGGCCGCTGACCTCAAGCCCAGTGGCAGGGAGCAAATCTGGCCACCCAGGGAGGAAGCAGCACATTTGAAAAGCTGTGGGTTTGCTTCCATGCTGCAGGGCCGGGCAGCTGAGCAGCGGATAATATTAGCCCCCCAGTCTGGAGGAGTCGGGCAGATTGGTACAGGCTGAAGCCCCACATGCCACTGCCACCACTATCCTGTCTCTCACACACACACACACATGTGCACGCTGTCCGAAGCCCAAAAATGCCAAAACAACCTCAGTGAAGTTAAGTTCGATGTTTTTTCAGTGTTTTTGGGCTTGGGAGAGCATGCACACATGTGGGGGAGGGGTGTAAAGCAGATAGCAGATGGGATATTTTGAAAATGGGTCATTTTGAGAGAAGGGAAAGGCTGTTGCTCCTCAGTTCTAAGAGAAAAAGTCTCCTAAATCTTCACTGAACTGCTGAAGGTTTAATTAGTTTCCAATTAGCATTAAAAAGGCTTAACTAAGGTATTACTTGGATACGATGTGTTCTATTGCAGCTCTCTTTTAGTTTCTATTGTTTGAGAGTAACTATTTACTTACTTTCTTTTTATTTGGTAGCGGAGATTTGTTTAGAGGCAAAAAGTAAAACAACTCTTGCCTTATCTTAATGTATTTTGTTGCTTTACATAATGTTTCTCTGCCTGGTTCAGTTTATGTATTGCAACTAAGAAATAAGATATTTTTTTTAGGTAGAAGTCTGGATTGATTAATCCAATCTTGTTTTCTTAAGCCAAGAATACTTCTTTAATATCCCTCAATCTGGCAATTGTTCCAGTAAATTCATAGACATGTTATCATATCCCACTTGCCCTTCAGACATTGAATCAGAGTTGGAAGAGGCTTGTAACGGTCATCTTTTCTATCTGTTGCCCAACCCAGGAATTGAGAAATAAACTATACAACTTTTGCTTGAAGGCAACACATCATTCTGTTAATTTTTTGTCCCATTGTCCAACTGCTTCTATTGTTAATAGCTTTTTGCCAGTATTCAAGCAAACTCATTAAAACTAGTTGAAACAGTAGAATCCTTTGCTTTTTTTTGTATGAGTTATAGCTGCTCAAGTATTGAAAGTAACGTTATCCCGTACATCTCTTGTACATGCATTTTCTTGGTTTTAATATTGATGTAAACTTCCCTTTCTTTCTATATACCACTCTTCAATAGCCATTTCCTTTCTTACAAATCTTCTTAACCCAGTAGATTTACTTACACTATAAGTTAAAAAATGTTTTAGTGTTCTTTGAAAGTAAATTGAACTCTAGCTGACCGAAGTTTTGGCATAAGTACAAACTTTCAGCTTTGTTTGGAAATACATTTAGATATATACGTCTTGGGCCAGACTTCTATCCACATGGTTCCTATCAACTCAGTGGAGTCTTTTCTATCCCACTGACACAAATTTTAGATAACTTTTCTTCATTGTATATATGCATGCATTTAGAAGAAAGACAAGGAATGTGTGCACATGTAAAAACTATCCTGAATATTTTCAAAAAGTGTTCGTTAGAGATGTGTGGGTTTGTGAATATAGATCATAAGGAGATTCCTGCAGCAAGAGCCGCCCCGAGTCCTGCAGGAGAAGGGTGGCATATAAATTCGAATCATCATCATCATCATCATCATCATCATCATCATGAGACCCCAAACCTATCTGATCCAGCATTTTCAGTCACTCGGTAGCCAACTAAATGTATTTGAGTCACTGGCAGTTAAATGGCATATAAAAGTAATCATTAGTATTATTGTGTTCACATGTACTGTCAGCCAGATAGTTAGACTAGATCTGGCATTTTTGTTCAACTCTACAGTCCTTCCCAAGAACCTGGGATAGACAGATGTTATGTACACAACAGTGTGAAATCACAGCTGCCAGTTCTCTAGCTGGCACTGTCCCTCATATATACCAAGTTCTTCCCAAGAACCTAGAATGTGATAATGCTTCAACATAATATATTTGTGGAATGCACTTCTTTTTCGTAATTGAGTGATGGAAATTTTGACACACTGTTATTCAGTATGTTATTAAAGAAAACTTTATTATTTTTGATTAAAATACACCATAATATTTTAACCCACTTGTTCTCAACTACTCCTTCAATGTTATGTTCCCTCCAATTTTTGATTACTGGCTCATGATAATTTTTACAGATGTTCCAGTACATCACTTGTTTGACTATGTTAGTTTGTTTATAATCAGCTTCAATCCTGCAGGAGCTGATTGTATTATTGTATTCTTAAAATTCAGTGATTGGAACTGTACAAAATACTCTGAATATGGTCTCCTTATAGTCTTGTACTAAAACATTGTTATATCAGCAATTCTGTTTTCAATTCACTTCTTGATTAAAATTCGTTTCCTAAAAAGAAAAATTGCTTTTTTACAGTAATTGCACAAGGGGTGGTATTTTCAATAAATAGAGTCCATAATAACTCTAAGATACTTTATCCTAATCAGTCATAGCTAGTTCCAATCCCATGCAGAAAAAAAATGAAAGCTGACATTCCAAGAAATTAAATAGTAGGGCATATTTTACTTATTGCAAAATATAAAACAAAATGTAATAGCATATTAATGGTGCCAGAATGCTGTAGTCTGGACTGATGTGTTCCTGTTATAATTCCTTTGAAGCTTATTTTTTTGCCTAAGAGTTCATTTTTTCTATCCCTTCAATTTTATTTATTTTCAAATATTTGATGCCTTGCAGGAACTTGTAAATATTCATTCCTTACAGTGCTTGTTTCCTGGCCCTTTAAAAAAAATTTCTGTATGTATTCTTAGAAGGTTGTGCCCAGTTTGCTGATTGCCTGCTCATATAGAGATGGTACTGAACATAAGGTTTGGCAATTAGATCATAATTTGGATACTTTATTTTGATACAAAAAAGGAGAAAGGTTTAAAGTAACTGTGTCAGTTTATTTTTATTTGCTTAATCTGTGATTATATCAATTATAGCCATTTTATTTGATCTTCACTTAGTCTTTAAAACATGTATCGGACTTGATTTTTTTATTCTGTTAATTTAAAACATTTTGACTTGGTTGAAGGTTAATGCAAATACTGTTTTCCCGATAACCTTGGTTTATCAAATAAATTATTAAACCACATCCTGGTTCATAGGATCAATCTACTACAGTTCAATGTAATGCTTGTAAGTAGAAGAATATTTACATTTGCTTAAATTAAAATTCGTACTTACTGTAAGAATTTTCTATGGCCTTCTAACATGAAGTTTTTCTGAGGCTTATGTGCAAACAATAAGTCACTTTTAGAAAATTCATCCAAGTGAAATTTCTCAGAATTCTTGCTTGACAGAATGAAAAAAACCCAGGTTAGAAGGAGGGAGGGATTAATAAATTGTCGTTGTCTGGTCAATTTTCCTGAATTCCAGAAGCAAAGCCTTAAATTTTTATAAAGTCCCTGGTTCCCATTTATAAATTTGGGATCAGAACTGTATGCTGCAAGAAATTATTCAGAAAATTTGTTTTGAGAAACATAATTTCAAAACTTCAGTAAAGATATGTAGCATTTAATGGTACAGCTATTAAATAAGATTGGATTGAACCTTGTTAAATTCCATCAACAAAACATTGTAAGAAAAGAAAGAGAAGGATTGTACTGTAGGTTGCTATCCTGCCCTGAAAACTTATTCAACAAAATCTTCCCAGTGAATATATTATACACGTGGAATCCCTGACATCAGCCCACTGAACAGAAAATTGGGACAAAAAAGCAATATATTATATGTGAATACAAGTATAATTGGGAAAGATATGAACTTGTTCTGGATTTTCCCATCTTCACAGTTATTGATCTGACTGCTGTCACATTTCCTCCCATTTAAAGTGGAAGACATTCAGAATGTACCATGTGCTGGGGTATCTGTGGAAGCAGCTGCCAGCGAGCCTCTAAAACAACATTTCCCAACCTGTGGGTCACAGCTGCCAGCAAGCCTCTAAAAGGGGCTTGCTGGTAGCTGCGAGTGTCGAACGACCCTTTCACAGGGGTTGCCTAAGACCATCGGAAAAAACATATTTGTGCCAACCCGATCACATTCACCTCATACAAATATGATTGGGGGTCACCAGAACATGAGGAATTGTATTAAAGGGTCGTGGCATTAGAAAGGTTGAGAACCACTGCTCTAAAATTTCCTTATTGTCCATGAGGTTATCAAACTCTTAAGAGCTTGTAAAGCCAAATCTTGTTGCAATTATCTAGTGTCTAATTCTCCCACTTGGACTGGACCTGACTGAGAAATATAAGCTGGAAAGTTGGGATAAGGGCAGGGGGGAGTGGGCAATTTAAAAAAAAAATTAAACCACTTTCCACCTGTTTTACCAATAATTTTTGCAATTAGGCTTTCTTGGGTTTCTGATGTGCTTCACAATTTGCCAGGGCAGTGATGCCGAACCATGCCAAAAATGCATGCGCACGCTCTCACTTGCACTCTTGTGTGCCCCACCCCTACACATGCGCATGCAACCACACACCCCACCACCCACACATGCACACACGATCATTTCAAACACTGACCCCGTTTGGTGTTTTAAACTCATCTGATTGATGGGCAAGCACTTTTCCTCAGAGGGGATAGCGTGTGAGATCCCCAGAGCCTGAAAAATACTTGCACGCGTGGGGGGAGGGGGAGAGAGGATAGTGCGCACTATCCCCTGAGTCAGAAAAGCCCTTGCCCGCCAATCAGCTGAGTTTAAAACACTGAACAGTTCGATGTTTTAAACTCAGATTATTGGGTTGCAAGCGCTTTTCTGGCTCTGGGAATCACATGCACTATCCCCCCCCCCCATGCATGCAGAGGGAAGAATGGTTAGCGCACATGATTCCAGAGCTGGAAAAGCGCTTGCACACATGCGGGGGAGAGACGGGATAGCGCGCACGATCCCCAGAGCCAGAAAACTGCTTGCACCCCAATCATCTGAGTTTAAAACATCAGTGTTCAGTGTTTTAAACTCAGCTGATCGGTGGGCAAGCCCTTTTCTGGCTCTGGGGATCGCTTGTGCATGTGTGTGGGGGAGAGGGGATAGTACACACATGGGAGTCATGCGCAGGGGAGTGGGGGGGTGTCACGAGAGCTCATGTGCCAGGCAACATGGCTCAACATACCACCTTGGGCACGCATGCCGTAGGTTCACCCTCACAGTGCTAGGGAGTGTTACAATGGATGAAGATACATCAAGAGAGTCATTTGATTTACCACTTACGTGCCAAAGTTAACATCACAGTCATTTCTCTGTATGGTACACCTCAATGGCTAGAATGCTACTTTTTGATACAAATGTGGTGAATCAAGTTAGTAAATAGTAAATATAATATAATTATTAGGAAATTCAAGAAAGTAAAAGGTCTGGTAGAGTCATGTCAGAGAACCAGAAAGGCTAGTTTCACTTTGGTGTTC
Organism: Mimophis mahfalensis; assembly: GCA_032468015.1. Lineage (NCBI taxonomy): Eukaryota > Metazoa > Chordata > Lepidosauria > Squamata > Mimophis > Mimophis mahfalensis. Next base: position 179,538 of record JANHFR010008284.1, on the reverse strand, counting down.
AATGAGTGCAGTATTATTGGTGGAAGTGTTAGTAGTCTACTCCTCTTGTCAGTTGGTTGGACAAAATGTATTAGCTGCTCCTGATAACCAATGTATCGCTTTTCCTCCCTGGTGGGAATTGTTAACACCCTGATTGGTATTTATGTTGACATCATGATTTATGGAAGGGCTTAAGTGCCATATCCAAGACCATGTGCTGAATATTTGGTTGACACTTTTCAGTTTACCTAAGAGTTTTAGAAAGGAATCAGGCCCTTCCTTCCTTCCTTCCTTCCTTCCTTCCTTCCTTCCTTCCTTCCTTCCTTCCTTCCTTCCTTCCTTCCTTCCTTCTTTCCTTCCTTCCTTCCTTTTCGCCCACCTGCCTTCCACTACAGTTTAAGTGTATTTTCTGCTCAATATCACAAGCTATTTAAATTGGTAAATACAGAGGGAGGATATTTCAGGGAAACAAAGCATAGGAGACTTATTTGCTCCTCAGAATGAATGCATGAAACCTTGGAGTAGAGTTGAAAGATAATGCTTTGAGCAGAATTGTCATCTAAGGCTTTTCAGAATGTTTATTGGTAAATAATGCTACATTGCTTAAAATCCATTGCCTGTTTTTTGTTGGTTTTTTTTTTTTTTTTGTATTTCTAGAAAATAAATGTGTCTTTCCTAAAATATGTAAAAATATTTTATTTTACCAATCATTCTACTCACACTACTCATAATAGTAATGTACAAATAATACTGCATACAACTTAAACTTTCCTTGGTTCCATTGCATGCTCATATTTTCTATATGTACATTTTAACTGTCGCTTTTTTTTCCTGTCTATTAGCTTCATTTTCCATGGGCCTTTGGGATTACATCTTTTGAACAATTTCTTTGCCGTTCTGTTCCTTTTATTCAGAAGGCATCTGTGGGAGTCACTGTTCTTAATCTCTGTGCTCTAAGTGTAGACAGGTAAGAAATATATTATTCCCTTCTGTGAACATTTTTCGTATATGAAAAATTATCAAGAGACACCATAACTGAATGTTACATGATCACCTGGAGCTTTAAAACTTTATTTAGATAAATAGCTTCTTACTTAATTTTCAAATTTAGCCCCTCATCCTGTATTGTACTTCACTATATTATTTTTCCCAGTATGACAATACTTCAGTGATTAATTGTAAGATTAATCAATTATTTTTTAATAAAGTGAACCAAAGAATGGCAATGAAATTTTCTGACACAGTTTTGATTGTATCATATCTAGGGCATCCCCAAAGTCCCCAGGGTCCCAAATAACAATTTTTTGGGGGGTGGGGGGAGAGAAAATTGAAGGTCTACCTTACTTTAAATGCTTTTTACCTTTTTAAAAATTGATGATTCTTCAACTGAGTCATTTTTTCCATTGGAGGAATTAATGGTTTGAATGGATACCCTAGATTTTGCATGTCTAAAGCAGCTATTTTGTTCATTAACACAATTCAAGAATGTCTGAGTCTACAGTTTTAGGTGTGTCCATGTCAGTGATAAAATTGACATCATCAGTCAAGCCCTTTATAGACAAAAGCCAAGGAAGTGAAAGTGTGGCCCTGGCCACAGGAAAATTGTCCCCTTGTTCTTCCAGGGCAGGGCTGAAAAAGAATATCTATAACTGGAATATCTGTCTTCAAGATGGTGTGCATATTTGGAAAGGTGATAATTGATGATCAGAAACTAGCGGTGTATTATGTGAGGGTAATCTACAGTTAGATTCACAGGCTAAGGCTGGTGGAAATGTAATAATTCAAGTATGAACCAAGGATCTCAGAACAAAGAATTGGACCCAAGGCACCTGTTACTGTTTGGAACTACCTTGGCCCACGATGGTGAAGCTATGGCATGCGTGCCCAAAGTGGCATGGGGAGCCATGTCACTGGCACGCGAGCTATCCCCTCTCTCCACCCCCTGCGCCTGTGCATGTTTTCCCAAGCCCCAAAATGCAAAAAACCCCCTCTAAATTCTGCAGGTTTTTTCAGTGTTTTTGGGGCTTGGGAGGGCCTGCGCGTTCACAGGGGGTGGGGCATAGCAGGCGGGATCCCCTCCACCCTCCACGCGTGCACACACCCTCCTAAGCTCCCAAAATGCCAAAAAACCTGCAACTTTAACTTTATATTTTGCAGTTTTTTTGACATTTGGGGGCTTGGGAAAGTGAGCGCAGGCACAGGGGAGGCGAGAGGGGATTTTCCTGCTCCCCCAGCGCGCATGCGCATGCCCTCCCAGGCCCCCAAATGGCAAAAAAAATGCAAACAGTAAAGTTAAATTTGCCTTTTTCCCGGCATTTTGGGGGACATACATGTACTATGGGGCAGGGGAATCCCCTCTTGCCTCCCCTGCACCTGCGCTCACTTTCCCAAGCCCCCAAACACCAAAACCCCCACAAAAAATAAAGTTAAATTTGCGCTTTTTTCAGCGGTTTGGCGGCTTGGGAGGATGCACGCATGCGCGGGTGAGCGGCATAGCACATGCTATGGCCCTCCCCCACGCATCTACGTGCCCTCCCAAGCCCAAACAAACAGGAAGTGGCATGTGGGTGGCCACGCCCACTCCTCCCCCCCCCTTTGGGCAGTCAGTGCCAAAAACGTTCGCCATCACTGACCTTGGCTTTCTTTTTCAATAGTCATTCTACTTCTATTTGTAGGTCTTTCTATTTTGTGGTTTTCTCCCATTCTTTCTCTTGTTTGCTGCTCTCTCCAGGTATCACAGTGTCCAATATGTAGACTTTTTGTCTTTCTTGTCAATTTATCAAGGTGTTTATTATTATTGGTCTGTTTTTGCCACAGATATTCTATCTCTATTTTCAGGACTTTGTATTTTGTTATTTTCTCCAGTTCTTTTCCTTCTATTCTCCTGTCTCTGGGGTTTTATTATTATTATTATATAAACCATATGATGTAAAAACACAGCTGCTATTTCTTGACTGCTGTTGGCCTTCGTATGCATCAAGTTCTTCCCAGGAACCTAGGATATCATACTGTATCAACATAGTATATATGCGGGTTCAATCAGTGTGATCTTTTAAAATTTACAGGTGGAAATTTTGGCAATGCACCTCTTTTCTAATTGCTGTCCATGGTTTTATGGTATGGCACCTAGTGTGCTGATAACCACACTGGGATCACCAGGGCTGGTTTATGTCAGCTTTAATTTTCAGATCTGATACTTTATTATCTTCCCCAATTCTTTGCCCTCTTTTCTACTCCCTAATATTCCCACATCCGTTATTTAGATTTTCTTCTTTCAACCACAGTAAATCTGGTCTGTTGTGAGCTAAGTCTTTATCAGTTTGTATTCGGAAATCCCACAGTATTTTAACCTGTTTGTCCTTCACTACTTTTCAACTATGTGTTTTCACCAACTTTTTGTTAAACTGGCACATACTTGAAGAACCTTGAAATGTGCCTGTTGTATTATACCTGTCTAGAAAATTTTAACTTTTATGAAGAGCTGAAACTAACAGTAAATTTCTCTCTTTATTTTAGGTACCGAGCAGTTGCTTCCTGGAGTCGTGTTCAGGGAATTGGTGTCCCCTTGATTACTGCCATTGAAATTTTTTGTATTTGGATTCTTTCCTTCATCCTGGCTATTCCAGAAGCAATTGGTTTCACTATCATTGGACTTGATTATAGTGGAAAACATTTCCATGTCTGTATGCTAGTACCAAGCAACAGCTTCTTAACAGTATGTTATATCAGCTATGCAAAACAATTTCGTTGTCATGATTGTTTGTCTTTTAATATTTAACAACGGGACAATTTGGAGAATTAGGATTAAGAAAGAGTGGAAAGGCAGGGAGAAATAATATCTGTGTTGTAGGGGGTGATAAAAAACAAATTTATCAAAGGCTATTAGTTTTGAAAGTTCAGTGTTAGCTATGGGTTGGTAGATGGCATGCCCCAAATATCAGTTTCAGATGGATATGTGTGCGTATTTGTGCCTTTGAGTCAATGCTAACAACTGTGTGGAGTGGTCCCTGCAGCTTGTGGGATAAGATTTTGAGAAGTCATGCCTCGTTTCTATAGCTGAGAGTGAGTAACTGGCCCAAACTTACGTAGATGGCTATGCCTCCAAATACTTCTTGCAAAAGAACAACCATATGAGATAGAATGTTTCCTCTGTCTTGTGCTTGTGAATGTTCTGAAGACATTTGCTTGATCATAATTTCACTGCTGACCCTGTCAAGAGTTAGATATTAAGGTCCAGTAATCTGTTAGGATTTTGTAATAAGCGTGGATTCCTGAGCTTGCAGCTTTGATTTGGTCCTTAACTTTCGGGCCCTTATTTCTTGAATCACAGGACTGGAACTGGAACTGTGAAAGAGTGGGATGAAATTGTCAAACAGGCTGAAATAACAGAACACTAAAATGGTGGAGCTAGTTCTAACCCACACCCACACCTCTTTGCCTTCTAAAAACAATGTGTAGGAGTTTTAAATGAAGCCTTTTGTTGTCCATATATTGAAAAAAGGCTGCTGGCTACCTCCATAATATTGTTTGTCTGTCTGTCTTGTCTCTCTCTATCTTATCTATATGTCCAACTATCTTTATTCAGCTTAGACTGTGATAAAATGAAGTATAGGAGAAAAAATAGGAAGAAGCATATGAGAACAGGTATTCTACAACTGGACATGTCCAGCTACTGTTACAGTATCATGATTGTTGGCAAATTTTTTTCTGCAAGCTGGGATGTGCTAATGACAGAGGGCAATCAAATTGGAAGGCTTGAACATTCTCCTTGCTGGTCACGTGTTGTACAGGTAGTCGTCAAGTTATGATCACAGAGGAGTATAAAATTTGTTAAGTGAGTTTTACCCTATTTTATGATCTTTTTTTAGGGAAGGTTACACGTAGTAATCACATGACTCCTGGACTGTGCAACTGTCATAAATAATGCCAGTTGATATGCAACCAAATTTTGATCACATGACCATGGAGATGCTACAATACTCATAAGTATGAAAAATAGTGTCAACAACCTTGCTTTGGTTGCCATTCTGTTAGCGACAGAAAACATTTTATAGAGGTGTGAATCTTTGAGGAACATTGCAACAAAAACACACCCGAGTATATTAGCTAGAAAAACTTTAATAAGGAAAATAAACATAGACATATGACTACATTGTGCTAGCATAAAAACTGCTTCTTAACCGGCAAGAAGACAGAATGAAAGAAGAAGGAATAAAGTGAGGGTTTGCGCAGATGCAGTCTGGCTTTTACCACTCTAAGGAATTTGGAATTAACCAAAACATAAACCACGTGTATGGAATCACTATAGTAACAAGATAAGTAAAGAGGCCAGGTCCAGCTAAAGACACACAATATATGATGTTTACATATGAAGCTTGACTGACGAACTAATATGTGACAAATAGTGGTAAGTCATTTTTTCAGTGCTGTTGTAACAGTCACTTAATGAATGGTTGTAAGTCAAGGATTACCCATATACATGAAATTGGACAGCATTTGGCTAAGACAATAACTTCAAGTTTTCTGCCAACTTAACTAGCCATTAATTCAACAAAGGACAAAGTTTTCATCTCTTCTGTTTTCAAACTACATTTCAGTACAGTGAAACCTCGGTTCGCGACCACAATCCATTCCAGGATTGTGGTTGAGACCCGAATTGGTTGCGTCCTGAAGCGACACTCACTCCGCAGAAGGGAAAACAGTGCGGAAAGAAAGCTTTCCACGCTGTTTTTTGTTCGCCAACTGAGTTTTGGATCGTAAACCAATTCAAAATGCGGCTGGATTTTTTGTTTGTAACCCGAATTGGTTGTGAACTGAAGCGTTCGCGAACTGAGGTTCTACTGTAACTGCTTATGAAAACATATATGTTGCTTTGATAGATACTTTTAGATACTTTTTGTATTTTTCCCGTGAATCCCTGGTAGCTTATACGAAAGAATACCAAGTTTCAGCAGGAGTTTAGTTTTCTGACTATTACCTTATCCCAAGACCTTAGGGGCCCATAGAAAAAAGAAGCATTAAGAGGGAGTAAGTGGAAGAACCAGCTAGAAATTAATAGTTTCTTCCTCTGGCATTCCTCTTACAGCTGTTGGGTGTTTAACAAAACAAAGCATTACGGAAAAGATAACTATGACTACTTATGATAGGTTAAATTTTTCTCATTTTGCCCTAGGAAAAATAGCTAGTTCTCTTACCTTTCCAAACATATTCAAAGTTGTATTAAGAGATGCCCTAGATTGCAAGGCAAGGAATTACTTTTTCTTGTGTATTTGGTGATAACCAAATACACACACATAGATATGTCTAAACAAAAGGAATGCTGAAGCAAGTCAAAGAGGTTTTTAATACATGAATTAAGGCTAAAATTATGATTCCTGACTTAAATTTGATTTATTTTATAGCAAATCTTTGAATAAATTGTGCAGGTTAATATCAATAAAACTTTATAGTTTTTCGTGGTTACTTCCTTTGTGTTTTCTTAGAAAACACTTCATTATTTTTAAGTCCATTTTTTCAATGTTTGTCCTAGAATCTAATCCCAAAACACCAAGTGCCTTAGGGAACCTGAGAAAAGGCCCATTTCCTGGAGAAAACTAGTTCCATGTGGACTTATATACTGTAGACAAAAGGATGACTGTGCCACTCCTATCGAAGTACAACATTGGTTAGTTGCAAAATCTGTGTAAGCTGTAACAGCTGTAATTCATCATTTGAAGAAAACCTAGTTTAGATCTTAACTTCAAAATCTCACACATTAAATGCTAAATAAGGTATATTTTTCATATTTTTAGCATTCAGTTTTCTCTAGCACAGTGACTTAATACTGGTGGAAGGAGGTGTAGTCCAAACAAGATGTGACTTTTTTTGGGGGGAAAAAGCTAGTTATATATCCTTTTGTTTGTAAACATCTTCAGATTTTTGATCCTGGGAGTCTTCAGATTGAGACATTTTAATTATCTAAAAGCCTTAGGTTCAATTCTCCTTATATTATATTATAAAGAGCATTATAAATTTATATATATTATATAATATATATTTATATTATAAAGAGCATTATATTATATTATAAAGAGCATTATAAATTTAGGGCTGGAAAGGATTAAGTTTTGAACTGCTGCCTTTCAAATAATAATAGACAAGAGAGATCCATTTGGCTTAGCAAGCCACCTTCATCTAAAACAGTGGTTCTCAACCTGTGGGTCGCGACCCCTTTGGGGGTCAAACGACCCTTTCACAGGGGTCGCCTAAGACCATTGGAAAATACATATTTCTAGTGGTCTTAGGAACCGAGACACCGCTCCTCTATCTGTCTCCTTCGATGCCACTCCCGCCCTTTGTCTCTGGGCCTGCCCAGCCCAGCCCATCTTGTCCAGTGCTGGTGGGAGTGGCGCGGAAGGCGAGCCAGACTGGGAGATTCTGCCACCCCTGCCCAGCCGCCTGGCCATCCTCACTGCTCTTTGGTGCCCCTTGTGGCCGGCCAACCCTGCACATGTGCAGTAGGGCCGGCCAGCCAGCCAGCCAGCCAAGGGTCACGGCATTAGGAAGGTTGAGAACCACTGATCCAAAAGTTGAAAAGGACCCATCATTGTAGCCATTGTAAAAACTTGCTTATATTTTGTGCAAGTGCTTTGCAGGCCTTTAGTCAGCTGATGGTTGTGCTCTTTTAAGATAGGGGCATAGTGCTATTCCAGAATAGTACTAACTTCGTATGTAAAAGTAATTCAAATAACAGTGTGTGCAGTTTGTCAGCAGAAAAAACCCCAGCCATCATCTACCATCAACACTGGTCACTTGCTGTATATGTTAATCTGGAGATCAAATTAACAACCTGGCAGGTACAGGCAGAGAGAACTCAGATTACATGAATGAGTGATGGTTCAGTCTAATGCAGTTTTAGATTGGATATCTCATCATTTCCAGTCATGAAAGCATATTCAATGTGTACTTGCATAAGACTATCCAGAATTCCATAACAAGCATTAATTTCTTGCTGAAATGATGCTCTGTTGTTCATAAAATCATCTCGTCTACTTATGTACTGGGTGCAAGGCTCAGTTGAAGGAACTTCAAGAACAGCCCTTTCTGCTAGAGATACATTAGTGCCAGTCACATATAGATGTTATATCAATTTGTGGAATATGGATCAGAGCCTTGTTAGGAGAACCCAGTTTTATCACATTTATACTACTTTTAATATGAAGCATGTCTTTAAGACAGTGGTTCTCAACCTTCCTAATGCTGCGACCCTTTAATACAGCTCCTCATGTGGTAGTGACCCCCAACCATGAAATTTTACATTTACCCAGTAATTATAATTCATGGAATGTTGGAAATATGTGTTTTCCGATGGTCTTAGGCGACCCCTGTGAAAAGGCTATTCGACCCCCAAAGGGGTCACGACCCACAGGTTGAGAACCACTGCTTTAAGAAATGTCTTTAGTTCTATCATTTCTACATTTAACTAACTAAAACTGTCTCCCAGACATTCTTAATAACATTACTTGTAAGAAAGACTATGTTGATTGGCAACTTTATAAACTGTAGTCTTAATATATCTAAGCAGGATCTGTTTAAGAAAGCCGGGGGGGGGGGGAGGGCGGAATCCTATATTTGTGTGCTGACGTCACACATAAACAATGCCTGTAAAAGACTATTTATTAAGATTATATTAGTTAGAGTAAAGGTTTAATCTAATTCCAAAGTTAGCTTTTCTGGTTTAGTTATGCATAAACAAGATAGCAGATTTCTGACTACAAAGAGCCAAACATAATCCTTAGCTATTTGCATGATGATATTGTCATATGAAAACAAAAAAAGCATCAGAATAAACAACTAAATGGAAAGGAAATGAGGACAAATAATCCCATATTTACCAATCCAACTCATAACAAATAATTGGGAATAGGAGCTGCTTCACTTGACATATAAGTGCATGTTTTTGTATGTGTTTCTGCTGCTCATATATAGAAATGAACAGAAAATGCATATAGGCAAGATTGATATTTGTTCAGACCACCAGATTCTTTCTCCCAGCACACCATGGAAAGGGTTACATTCCAGGCAGGAGGTTAAAACAACTAGAGAATCAGAGTTACTGGAAAAAGCAGGCTGTACTACACATTTTCCAGAGTAAGACATGTTAAGTGGCCTCTTTTTGCTGGACACGTAAGCAAGACAGTTAATCTTTCTACTGATAGCAGGGCCCAATTATACATAGAAGACATTCTTAACCTGGACCTTTTGGAATCAAAGCCATTCTTAAAAGCCTTAAAAGGTAACAGACCAGGCTTTCTTTTAGACAGTCAATTCGCATGACACCTGGTGCTCTTTGATTTTAATGCACAAATAGGAAGTATTTAATCACTGCCATTTAGAAGTAGTTTTGATAATACAGTGATATCCACCAATAAGCACAACGCAGAGAAAAAGATCAGAATCCAAGTGATCTTATTCTCTGTAAGAGAATTCTCTTATTTTTTTGCTTCCTACCTTCTTCCTCTCACAAGAGACTCAAAAGGCTGATTAAACACCTCCTTATTCATCTCCTGCCAGTTCAGTCTGGTCCATATTCTTGTCTTTATTTCTTCTTTTGTTTATATGAGAAGATAGGTATGGTGAGAAATGGGTTCATTGAGGAATTTGTATTGCATCCAAACATCTGCTCTGCTTGTAGAAACTCCTAAGTGTTTTAATTCAACAACATCTGGAAGGCCCTAGGTTTCCTGGGTTAAGGAATAGCGCAGATCATAAGTTATTTGCTTGTAAATCCAAATTATATAATAGTTCAGAGCCTAAGATAACTGCAAGAAAGGCACTTCATATTATTTTTTACAGGTTACCTCTACAAAAAACAGAATGGGATTGCTTAAGCATTTTCAAGCCCAGTTTATACATGACAAATAATGAATGAGTATATGAGAAGCCAAAACAACCATTTTATGACTTAGCACGTTATATGAATCCAGCTACTCTGTTCAGCTAAAAAAATTACAGTTATAAGATTGTTTATGCATGTCTGTACAGGATGTTCATTTTTCTGGAGAAGGAATGTTCTAGTTAAGGGAGCCAGGAAGGTGACCTTGTAGAAGGAGTCCAGAGGGTATTAGGCAAATAGGTAAAGAAGAAATATATGTTATTGTTCTGACCTAGGCTTACCAAGTATGCCTGGAGCAGACTCCTTGAACCAAACCCCCTTTTTTATTATGAGTACAGATAATTTCTCTCCAACAACGGCCTTAATTATAGACCTTTAATCGGGCTTGGAAAGCTGCCAGGCTGATAAAGTCCGAACACACTTGGCAGCAGACATGACTCGGCACAGAAGCAAGAACAAAGTTTCATGAGAAAAAAATTCAACAAATTGTTTCCTGCAAACACTACTCCCCTTTTGCTCCTCATTATGCTTTAAGGGAGTGGCCATTCACCATCCACCTGTGGTCTTACTCTCACGTTGGCCCATTGCCTTTATCTGTTCTTGTCTCTTGGCAGCTCTGCACACGCCTGCACTGGTGATAGGTTCCAACTGCCCTTCTGCCTCACTAATGTCTGATTGGGAAGGCAGCTGATAACCGGCAGATGGCCCTGGCCCCATCTCTGCCTCTGACACAGAGTCCTTGTCCGAGCCTTCCCCAGATTCCAAGCCTGGTCTAGGTTCCTCCCTAACCCCTTCGCTGTTTGAATCTGCTGCTGGAGAGCCACAAGTTATGTCCAGATAGACAAAATAGTCTACAGTGTTAGGCTAGACCTTCTCTGACTCCCTGGAATTCAAGAGGGAGAGAAGAAAGACTGAGGTAGACCTGCAAGACTCTGTTACTAAAGCCTATCTCAAGAAAGTACATAGCATTCTTCCTGCTCAGTTAGTTTTCTGATGAAATCGTAGTTTTAGGCAATGAGCTCTTAGTCTTTAGTTTTACCAGCTTTAAGAATAATTGTGGTTAAAAATGCTTGAGAAAACAAAATTTTAGTGGACTTGTTATTGAGCAATAGCATATAAAAAGATAACACCAATATTAGTACTGTATGTTTCTAGAATTTACTTATGAAATAGGAAAGTTATCTAAGTTAACACTGCTTAAAATTACATGTTGTTAGTTGCAAAGTCATGTCCAACCCATCGTGACCCCATGTACAATGTTCCTCCAGGCCTTCCTGTCCTCTACCATCCCCCGGAGTCCATTTA
>JANHFR010008284.1:137925-147992 GCA_032468015.1 Mimophis mahfalensis | reverse complement strand
CCTCCCTCTCTCTCTCACACACACACTTTGTTCCTGTTTTATACAGAGAGCTCTGGAGGTTGAAAAATTTTGTATCATGCTGGTTTTGATGAACACAATGTTCTAGAAATGGGACAATTCTTTACATACTTCCTTTGTGTCTCATATATTGTTCACATTTTATCTTGACAATTCTGAACATCTGACCATAAGCTTGCGTCTCTTGCCATTAGACATGGTAGTTAGTCTCATAAGAATTAAAAATATTGGATGACCACATATTACCAGTCCCAACTCTAGGAACTACCTGATAATTATCTTCTGCAGATGAAAAAATATTTAGGTATATGAAAGATTGTAGCTACTCCCTGCAGCTATTTATCACTGCTTATTTCGGTTGAGTAGCAGTTGATTCATTATTAAAATAAAAACATGTCTGTCTGCATTCACACACATTAATAACTAACTAACCCACCATTCCTATCATTTTCCGCTTTGGGTTCATTCCTATTTTATGCTAGGGAAAACAAATACCTGGAAGTACATTTCATATCTTTGGTTGGCTTATAACTTTCAAAGTTTGTGTTGATAGAAAATGCTTTACTAACACCCTGGACTTGAAGTAATTAATTTATTCATAAACTAGATATTTTCTTGCATGGTCCTTTAATGCTCCTTTGTTTTTTTTAGATATTGTACATGAAAAAACTTGCTGAAGTATTTTGGCTTAATGTACTTGGAATTGTAAAATGAAAATCAGAGAACACTTAAAAACATTTACTACAATGTTCCATCTTCCAGCTATATCATCATATTCCCCATTTGCTTGCATCATACCTTTTCTTTTTCAAGCTTTACTGGCAATTGGAGGCAATATATATTGCGCATATTGTATTTTGTATATAGTAGGCCTACTAGATGATGTACTGCTAGAAATATTAATGTAGAAGTAGAGAAATGTGCTATGCTGTGAATTACATTGTGGTCGACTTACATCTTATTAGTTATTGAAAATAGTTATTGTCGCTATTTGGATGTAATTGTAAATATTGCTGTTTTTATATTTATATTTAAATCTCTATTTTAATCACAATTTGCAAAGAAATGACATTTGTAGTGCATATTTTGTCTATTAAATACAGACTATTTCAGAGAGATTACAAACCATTGTTTTTTAATCCATCAATGTTCCTATGATGCCCTTTTAATACATGTGTATGTCTGTTTTTTAAAGGTTGGAGTTCATACTAAAGCATGGTTTATTGCTGGTATCTTTTTATTGATGACAATACCAATATCTCTTTGGGGGATATTACAACATTTAGTTCATTATACTCAACCAGAATTACAGAAACCAATAATAAGGTAAGTGTCTGTAAGTGTGATAGCTGATTATTATTCCATAGCAATCCAGGCACCTTAAATTAAAGTCTCATAACATGCAAATCTGTTTTTATTCTTACAGAATTCTGTGGATGGTGCCAATTTACAGTTTAGACAGTGTAAGTGCTTTTCTTGTCTATCAGGTTGAACTATTATTTTGTGTAATAATAGCAGCTTTTTATGCTGTGATATTTTTATAAATTTTATAAAATACATTCTAAAATTTTACAAAAAATTTACTTTTTATAAAAATGTAACAGTAACATGTGAATATAGTCAATTATTTTAAGGTCATCTGAAGAAAGCTGAAGGAAACGTGAATAAAAAATTGTACATAGATGAATTGCTTCTAAGTACAGAATGTGTGGAGAACACAAGTTATGCAACTGAGAATAAATGTGCATATCATAACATAAATGTGGAGCTCCGGCTGGCTCCCAACCTTCGCTCTTCCGCAAGGACCTGAAGACCTTGTTATTCGAGCTGGCCGGCCTGGACTGAGGGGCTTTTAATTGTTTTAATATTTAATTGTTTCTATGTTTGGGGCTTGTTCATTTTAATTCCTTTTAACTTTTGTATGGTTATTTGTTTTAATTTGCCCTGTACGCCGCACTGAGTCCTTTAGGAGAAGGGCAGTATATAAATGAAATAAATAAATAAATATCTCAGAATAATGAACTCTTGACTCTGTTGCTTATGTTTGATAGTATATTCGAAAAATAATTGTAAAGGCTTTTTAAATGTTTGTTTACAGTATTGGGATATATTTAGGATGGAATTTCAATGTGAAATTATTTTGAGTAATATTGTTTCATTGCTTGTTCTTTTTTCTTACTAGTGGATAGCACTGAAGTATCCCAACATTGCAATATATGTGGATACTTGTAGAGAATGCTATGAAGCATATGTGATCTATAACTTCATGGTATTTCTTTCAAATTATCTTATCAACCGATATCCAAATTTGGTGTTAATCATAGAAGCCAAAGATCAGCAGCGACATCTGCCACCACTGTGTTGCTGTCCACCATGGGCTATGGGAGAGTAAGTGCATCATATATTTTTTCTCTTGTTTCCAGATTTAGTAGTAGAAATTGCCTCTAATACTAATACATTAAAATATTTCCTGTCTTTTGAGTTGTTAAGAAACCAGATTTCAAGAAAACATTTAAATAACATACTTTATTGTTCTAAATAATTTAGACAGGTACTGATTTTTCAGTAATTCATATTCTATTTGATTTTTTCCCCCAGGTCTACTTTAGTAACAGAAATCTTTAAAAGCTTTTAGTGCAATGTAGTTCCATTGATTTTGCTATTACAGAGTTAAATATAGTTTCAAGATGCTATATTACTTATAGATTCATAATACTTATGCTTAGATTCATAACTGCTTACGCAGAAGTTTCTGTCCAATTAAATCAAAAGGCTTTGGGGCAATTGGCTTCTAAAGTAAAGCAAGAGTGAAAAAGCAATACCCTTGCAATGACAGTTTAACTTGCCTTGAGAAGGAAAGGAATAAGCAGAATTTTCTCCCTGTGTTTACTGTTTAACTATTTTGATGCTATAGCAAGGCATTTTCCAAGGAAACCGGTGTTTCTTTAATGAAATATGAAATAACAGATGAAACATTGGCTGTGTAGACAATAATAATTGAGATAGTCTTGCTGTACTTTATTCTTATTAGCCTTGCCAATAAAATTTAGCAACATCTAAAATTCCTGAACACTATCCCTACTGGAATTTGTTTTGAATTATTGTGAGTCAACAATATTTTTAAAATAAACACTTAAAAATTGCTATTCATATTGGTTATTTGTAAGACCTCTGGAACAATTCTAATACTCCATCTTACAAAACCATTGGCTAAATGCCCTAAAGAATTACATTAAGATGATACTAATTTAACAAAAGATCACCTACATATTTAGTAGATACCCCTGAATGCTGGCTGTCATGACAATTACTCCTATGATATTGGCTAATATCACTATTACCCTATTTTGGTTTAACATACATACATTTCTTAATATGGCATTACAGAGATCATTGTGCTTTAAGATATGATTGCAGTTTTGAATCATAAATCAAAAGCTTGGAATTTACTACGGTGCTATATCAAGAATTATGTATATATTGTGTATAAGCAACAGCAAAATAGAATACTCTTTAATATTGGAAAGTCAGTGCTGTCACAGATTTACAGTCTGGATTGTTGTTCTTTATTCTCTGTGGTCAAGGTTTAATGATGTACTTCAGGAAGTTGTTTTCTACATGTAGTTTTATTGGGGGGTTTTCCCCCTTTTTTCTTTTCTTTGTGTCCTGCCGCCCCCTTAGGCTGTTCTTTTTCCTTCTTTATCTTTCTTGGAATAGTTAATAAATAAAGTAAAATATTTTGGAGACAAATTGTCTTGAATTGAGTGTATCATTGCGTCCTTTAACTGCCTTCTAAGGTAAAAAAAGTTTGAAGTGTCTGGAAATTATTTTACATTCTGGAAAAAAATTTCCGCTGGCTTATTTATGATCTGTCCCCAACTCAGTTCTTCCTGATTCATACTGAGTGAAAAGATACTATCTTGCATTAAGTTAGAGTCTTCTATTATATCTAAATAAGTCTCTATGTTGGGTTCCTATTTTTAATAGACCCTGCTGTAGTCTTCTTGTTTGTTCACTAAGAATATCTTTCAAGTTTTAACAAAACATGCAATTCTAATGGAAGCTATAATTTACGTGGTACAGTTGAAGGGAAGGAGAAGAGATTAACCATGATGGTGGTTTATTACAGTGGTTTATATACTGTACATCTGCTTGTGGATTAGTTTATACAGAACCGTATTGTAGTTTGCTGAAATAATTGCCAGGTGAAATGGTTTTGGAACAGATCTGGAACTTACCTTGGCAACATACGTCCTTCTGTTATAACAGGGCTGTCAAACTCAATTTAATTAAGGGCTACATCAGGGTTATGTTTGACCTTGGGGGTGCTGGGCACCGTGGCCTGGGTGGGCATGGCCAGCTCAACATCATTCATGTCAGGTGCACATGTAGTGGCCCATGGGGTTAGGGGATCCATTGTCTCCAGTTCTGTTTTTGGTTGTGATGGCCTCCTGCAGTCCTCTGCCAGTGAAAACAGAGGCATCGCAGGCCAGTCCTTTGCTGCTCCGGGGTGGCACAGTGGGCCAGATATAAGCACTCCGTGGGCCAGATTCAGCATACAGGGCTTGAGTTTGATACCCCTGCATTATAATATCACCTGTGTCACTATCAATCTGGTTGCAATCAGTCATTAACCATCCTGTAGATAACTGTTCACAATCTTTATCTTCATCTAAATTACTTATATGCTTATTAATATATATTGCCTCTACAGATACATCTGTAGATATATTTGTTATAGCAAAATGCTGATATTCTCCAAGCTAATTGTATGATTTCCACACACACACACACACCCCGGCCCTTGTATTGGTAGCTAGTATCCATGGTCTTATATTTTAAAGCCTAGTATTACTTTTTTATTCTACTATGGCTAGATACTCATTTTATTCTAATACAGCACATACTCGTTATCTTACATGGCATTCACCAATAAATAATTTTTATGATAGAATATTACAATTGTCTTTTTGTTATCATGAACTGCCATTATCTTATTGTGTGAATGAAGACAGTATCACTCAAAATAGCTAGAGTAGGAAGAGTTCTAAACATCCTAAATGTTTCATGAAAAGAAAAATTATTTTAAAAGCACACTGTTTTAGGAAGAAAATGCTGTCTATGTATTGATGAAGATGGACTATCTACTGATGTATAATCCCTTTTACATTGTGGGCCTGCAAGAAGGCAAAAATTTATATTTGAAAAAATATGAGAAGAATAGACAGAACATCAGTAATTAATTAACAAAGTGGTTGCTGGTAATTAGAATAATGGCTAATTATTGGAAGAACAGTTTATTTCTTGAGTTCGTATAAATGGTTGAGAGTGTAATTGGGCTTTTGAAAAGTAACATTTCTGAGGTGTGAAAATGTTCTGAACTGATTCTTTTAGTGATTGGATCTTGTTAACTTGAATGGAGCCAAATATGAATAAAAATTCAGCAAAGAATACTAACAATGCTATTTCAAGTACAGTCTGATTTTAAAAATAATATATAATTTTGATTGTTGTTGCTATCTGTTTGATATTTTTATTATATTGATCTCTTTCTCTAGTCCGGTGGTTCTCAAACTGTGGTTCATGGACCTGAGGGGGCTGCAGGGTCATTTGGGGGGGGGGCACGAAAACTTGAAGAAATTCTATTTTAAATCTTGAATTAAGTCTGTGGCTATAAAAGTTATTTAAGAATCTTTAATTCTTTAATTTAAATCTTGAATTAAGTCTGTGGCTATAAAAGTTATTTAAAAGTCGCTGGTGAAGAAAAAGGTTGAGAACCACCACTCTATTCCCCGCCTTCCAATCCTACAGGTGGTTGCCAAATTCCAAATTCTAACTAGAATTGTTGCTTACAAGGTAATATTGTTGCTTATGTTGCTTAAATTCTTAATTTTTTTCTGTGGTTTTTTCTGTAGGGTGTTATTGTTTAGGTGTAAACTTGGTGTTTTACAATACACAGTCGTCAGACCATTCACTACTATTACTGCTTTGTAAGTATAAAATAATACAAGAAATGTTTTGGTATTAGAATTTAGTATTCTCTCCTGCTATAGTTGTATTTATTTATTTATTTATTTATTTATTTATTTATTATTGAGGCTTATATGCAGCCCTTCTTAGATCTTAGTCTTAAAACCAAGAATTGTTAATGTAATGCACAGCTATGCAGATAAAATAGATAAGATCCCATCTAATATTAAAACTTACAGTTGCCAACATTTATAAGATTTTGTGAATAAGACTGGTGAAATAACATAAAGGCTTGACTACTTTGGGGTATACCATGTTATTAGTCCAGGGTTATAATTTGTTCAAATTCATAGCCAATTCAGTAATGAGCAATAAAAGAAAAGAACCGCTAGCCTGTGATGCTAATATAAAAAAACATTACCATAGAACAGTGGTTCTCAACCTTCCTAATGCTGCGACCCTTTAATATAGTTCTTCAGGTTGGTGGTGACCTCCAACCATAAAATTATTTTCACATACACCTGTATTTGTATTGAAATGTGTATTTTCCGATGGTCTTAGGTGACCCCTGTGAAAGGGTCGTTCGACCCCCAAAGGGGTCCCGACCCACAGGTTGAGAACCACTGCCATAGAAAAACACTCTATATGAAATCCCTTTTGAAAAAAAAAATTAAAAAATAGTTGGAGATCCAGTCACTTTTTTACTCAGTAGCAAACTTCCCAAAATTTCTATAGATAACACTCAATATCCATGTAGGCAAACCTTTGGCACGCTTGCTGGAAGTGGCATGCAGCGCCATCTCTCTGGGCACGCCAGCCTGTTCTGGTTTCCGGTGCATACATGTGCACCGCCCCGCTGTCTTCGCGTGCACAGGAGTGCTGGAAACTGGAAGAGCAGCTCCCCAGCTTGAGCATGTTTTATGCCAAAATTGACTGATAATTGGAACTGCCCATAGTCCCTCAATCTTAAACACAGTCCCAATTCCACTGAAGAAAAGCAGCCCCAAAGCATAATGCTGCCATCACCATGCTTCACTGTAGGTATGGTTTATTTTTGATTGTAGTGTTGGTTTTGCATCAAACATAACTTTCAGAATTAGATTTTTTTTATATCCACTGTATTTGCTTTGAGATTTAGGAACAGTTGTTAATTTTCATCCTATATTTGTATCCCATGTGTAACTAAAGATCTCTTCATATGCAGAACTGCACAGTTAATCTGTCTCTCTGTTTAACTCTGTTGGTTTCAATACATTTTTTAAGGAGTTAAAGTATTTAATAGCTGTAGTAATTAATTCCCATCACAAATTAATATCAAAGCTTGAAGTTTTCTTATAAGAAAAATTTGAATTTAATCTGAAATATGTCAAGTTTCCTTCACCTTTTAGTTTATTATCTTTATCAATAAATGCCCAGCATATGACTTCAATAAAGTGATTTATATAGTTTTCTAATATTTAATAATAAATTAATAATTAATTAATGTCAACTATTTGAAATCTGTAATCAATTATTTGAAACTAAACTATTAAATTGGGTTTGTTCAACTATAGTTCTGGTCACTGGAACTCTCTATATCTTGTCCTCTCTCATTTATTTAGAATTTATTTATCATAAATGGTAATGAGTCTCCAATACTAGCGCTGTTGCAGCTATATTCCATGAGTTTCTCTGTAATCATTTGTACTCAATTCTTTCAGAATCTGTGAATTGATTGGTGTTTACGATGAAGGAAATTTTAGCTTCAAAAATGCCTGGACATACCTGGTATTT
The DNA here is from genome assembly GCA_032468015.1 of Mimophis mahfalensis. Taxonomy (NCBI): domain Eukaryota; kingdom Metazoa; phylum Chordata; class Lepidosauria; order Squamata; genus Mimophis; species Mimophis mahfalensis. The sequence continues at coordinate 140,231 of JANHFR010008284.1, read as the reverse complement.
ATCAACAATATATCCCAGCTGGTAAGTATTGAAACTGATGCTATATTTACAGTAAGATTAAATAATGATTTTGCTTTTTATTTTAAATTCAGATTCTTGTTAAGAAAATTATCTGAAAAATGCAGAAAGTCTTCTGTCTTTTCTTAACAGTTAAATTTAGAAAAAGATCTATCATGTCATGATATTTAATTTCATGATAGTAAATGTTGGTGGAATTGCATACAAGTGAAAGATTTATTAAAGCAAAGCAATGTTTGATCATTTTTAGTTATATTACACTGTTGTGTGTAGAATAGCATTTTGTCTTCTTTATCCCCTTTGGAAATTGCATACAATATATTCATTTATAGAAGAATTAGATTAGTTTATCTGGAATGAATGTTATGATACATGTTTGAAGTTCTCTATTTATTGAAAAAGAAATATAAAGTTTTTAAAATAATAATTCATGCAAGAATAAGGTAGTGGTCCTTGCCTTGATATGCCACAGAACATAGATACAGTATGTTGGCCTAATAAATTCTGAAATGTTATAATATAAAGAATAAAACAGTCCAAATGTTGAAATGAGCACTGTTATAATAAGCAGATAAGCATTGTTACCCCTCTGTTTTAGTTTGCCATGTATTGCCTTGTGTTATTTTATAAAGTACTGCGGGAAGAACTGAACCCAATCAGACCTGTAGGAAAATTTCTGTGTGTGAAGATGGTAGTTTTTGTTTCCTTCTGGTAAGTGATATAAGTTAGTATCTTTAACCAAACAAGAATTTATTTTGTAAAGTCTATTACATAAATTAAACTATAAGTAGACATGTAACTTCTTGACAATAGAGATAGGTCAAAAATACTAAAACCACTCCATTTTCTGTCAAAGAATGCCAATTTTTTGTGAGATAAATTGAAATGGACAAGTTTATTTATGTCAGTTTCACCTTATCTCACAGTAAATTTCAGTTTCAACCTATATCATTTAAATTTGGAGTTCTTTGAGAAAATGTGGAACAGTGTAACACTTTGCAATATATCTATAAGTAGTTTTTCTCCATAATTTTGCTTAGAAATGTGTTAGTATCTTGAGTTTTTTTTAAAGACAAAATTATTTTTTTCAGTGTGAAGATTTTGATTTCAAGTTAAAATTATGTCAATATGAAAGCTCCACAGTTTTTGGGCAATGTGTAATTAATTTTTTCTTTTTTAATTTATTTTGATGAATGCACATTCTCTATATCTATTTGAACCAAATGATTACAAATACTAGTTCTTTCTTTTCACTGCTGATTTATGACTATACTCTTTCAAACTTTATTATATGTATTCATTTTTTCATTTGAAAATATATGTACTGTCATGCTATAATTTATTTATATGGGCAATATAAGTGTATATGTAATAAACAAATTATATGATAATTTCATCTTTTTAAAACAGGCAAGCTGTACTTATTGCAATATTGGTGAAAGTTGGTGTTATCTCTGAAAAGCGCACATGGGAATGGCAGAGTGTTGAAGCTGTAGCAACTGGCCTGCAGGTTAGTTAAATCAGCTTTTTAATCATCAACCTTTGTTCCCTTATGCTGCATAAGCTCTCCTGCATTACAGATATAAAATTCTTTGAAATTTGCAGTTATAGCCTGCTATTTCTTATAGGTGCTTATAGGTGCATCTTTATGATGTAGATATTTTCAATTCTTCAACTCTTTTCTATTAGCAAAGATAAGTGGTGGTATTGTGGTTACATTTTTGATCTGGAGGTGGGGGAGTTCAGCAGTGGAAACTCTTAACATGACTTTGGGCCATCACTTTCAGCCCAATCTACTTTATAGGCTTGCAGTTATAAAAAAAGCAGCTGAACTGAAAGGCTTTACTGTGCTTCTATTCAGAACCTGGTAGTGATGATGCTCTAAATGTTATTTTAGCTATGGATTAGTAAGAAGCAATACACGAATGTTTTCAGCCTTACTTAGGATTCTAAAGTGTAGGTATCATACAATCTATATATTTTATATGCAGGCCTTTATCTCAATAAAGTAAAAATTTCTAAATTTTCTTGGTTCATGACAGTGTTAAGTGTCTTACTAATTTTTTTCAGTCTCCTTAGATAAATCTCTGATCTTTTTTGAGCTGATAGTAAATATGGTGCCCAGTATTGCTACGTATCCCTCAAAAATTTAAAAATATGCTTCAGCATTCCTGGGAGTTTACAGCAGTATCCCAAGAGACTTTGGTGGAACAGGCTGTAAGGACTTAGCCTTGCAGTCAGCTAGCCTGTAATTAAGGCATGTTCGAATCTCACCAGGCTCAAGGTTG
>JANHFR010008284.1:106538-117658 GCA_032468015.1 Mimophis mahfalensis | reverse complement strand
GGAAGGCCTGGAGGAACATTGTGCATGGGGTCGCGATGGGTCGGACACGACTTCGCAACTAACAACAACAACAACTTCACCGGGGAGTAATGCCACCTGAAGAACATTTTGTATAGATTCTCCCTATAGGCTATCGATAATGTTAATTTACAGTTGTTGTCCCATAGTTCTTGCCAATTGTCCAAATTTATGGCATGTCTAAAATTCTTTGCACAGGTTATCATATTTTCCTTCAACTGTTCTTCTTCTAGTTTAAACAGTAGCAAGTATTCATAAGTTCTTGTGATTAGTCTTTCATCCGCTCCCATTAAAAATAAATCTAATCCATTAAACTTTTCAGCGAGTTCAGGCAAAAATTTTAGTTGATTTAAATGAGAACAAAAAGAAACTTCTTAAAAATATAAAGCACATTGAGGTCAAGTACTTTATATGTAAATATGTACCTATTTATATGGAGAAACGGACATCCATTTCCAGCTTTGTGTAAAAAAAACAGACTTATTCATAATTGCAGCGGGGTGGATACACTGAGATAGTTTCTAGTGGAAATTCATAAACTAGAAGCAAAATACCTAATAATTTAATCAGCTTTGCTTTTCTTCCTTTGAATATAGTAATGTCTATAATTTGAAGCCATTCTGAATCAAGGAGATAGCAGATCTTAAACGGATAAAACAGCAGGGAATGCTTCTCTATTCCTTTCATATTTACTGGATATACTGGTGACATCCAAAGTTGTATATCCACAGCCTGAATCTCAGAAGGAGATTCAGTGTCAGTACAGTCCACTAAAGTACTAAACTTACAACCATAATTGGTACCCTAATTTTGGTCAGTAACCAATGCCGTTGTAAAGCAACACATCACATTTTTGCATCATTTAGCAATGGCAATCTCTATGGCTGTCTTTAAGTGAATTGTACTGTTCATTAACAGGGGATCCATTGGCTGGATCCCCTTCCCAGCCCCAACCCTAAATGAGGTAAGAGTTTACCTGCAACTTCCTCACCTTCCAATATCCCTATCTGTGCTTTTTTGGCCACCTTGCACCCTGCCTCTAGAGCATGGGTGGGAAACCTTGGCTCTTTTATGACCTGTGGACTTCAACCCCCAGAATTCCAGAGCCAGCATGGAAGAAGAAGAGTTCTGGGAGTCCACAAGTCATTAAAGAGCCAAGGTTCCCCACCCCTGCTCTAGAGACAGTAAGCAGCCTGAGAATGTGTGGTTCTGGGTTGCTTTCCACATCCCAGAGAGATTCAGTTGTCCCAGCCCAGTCCCAGTTGCCTAGTTTCCCTGCACTCTCCACTTGACTCTTGCCCCATCTTTTTCTCCCACTGATGGCAAGGCATTCCCAACTGTCACTCACAGTCAGCCCATTCCTACCCAGCAGCTCTTTGCCAAGAAATGCCCCTTTCTTGCAAACAGCTTCTGGGCAGGGCTGAGGGTTGATTTTCTGCTGTGAAAAAAAAATGGCTGCTGGATTATATTTTAAAAGGCTACTGTCTGTGGTAGAAGAATATTTTCAAGAGCTAAAAGAAAGTAGGGTAAGGAGGCTACAGAGGAAGTAAATTGGGTGAAGGACTATAAAAGTGACTAGTACAAACAATATTATGGGGAGCATTGGATGGACTGTTCCAGGCAAGAGGAATCAGCTACTCCCCAATTCTGTGAATCATGCTTTGGTTGGTTGCTGCTAAATGCAAGATGATATTTGTTCAGCAGTGCTATATTTCTCCACCATTTAATCAAGGGCAAAAAGACCGTCCTGGTATATATTGCTGAAATCTGGGCAAGGGCAGGGGAGGTGGCTCTTTGGAAATTTGCCCAGGTTTTTCCTTCATTCTGTTTAACCGTATTTAAAACTGCTGGGAGAGGTCATCTGTCAGCTGAGATAAGGTATCAGCAATTAGAATAGAATAGAATTCTTTATTGGCCAAGTGTGATTTCACACACAAGGAAAACTGATGATAACCAGTTGTACATTTCTACCTGTGATTGAGAAATGTGGGCTTTATGTGGTGTCTGTGGGGAATAGGATGGAAAGAAACAAGCACAGATTAAATTCAAGACGGAATGGTGATTTATCAAATAATCATATAGATTAGTTAAAACTTTGAAATCCTCACTTCTCTAGAAAGAAGAGAATGTAGTCCAAGGGCTACAGGATATGGATCCTAACAGACTGTGACCAAGAATTTTTTTTATTTTTATTTTTGCTAAACTTAGGCTGGTGTGCCCAATGTGACCTTTTCTGAAATGAGATGCCCCATTGCAAACAGCCGAATGAATCCAAGTGGACTCCGGGTAGTAGCATTACTACTGTTGAGTATAACAGTTCAACAGCATCAAGAATAGGTATAGGCAATCTTTCATTTGCCACGGCCTCTCTTAACATGTTTTGGTGGGTTGAAAACTAGAAAGTGTGTGGATCCATATTGCAGACGTTGAGCAGCTATCGGTTGGAAGAGGAACATGAGGGTTTTTGTTGATATTTTAAAAGAGATATACCTATCCTGTAGCTTACATGTGATTTCCTGTGTCAAACTTGTATTGCCAGTTTTCAGCTGTCTTGATCAGAAGCTTTTCCAGAAACCATAAAAAGGGATTCAAACTAGTCCAACCTCTCTGTATTACCAGTCCCTACCCTGTCTGGGTGTTTGCAGAAAGTATCAGTTTAAGCTCTTGGATGTTGACTCATCAGGCCTTGTGAAAAGGTATTGCTTGTTATTTAAAAAAAGTCTGTTTGTTAACACTGTGTGGTGAGCTAATAGTTAAGCAAGGGTTATTGGCATCCACAGGAACATTAGGGTTGGAAGCATCTTGCCATCTAATACTAGCCCCTGCAACTAACTTATATAAAAATTACCGTACGTCTGGAATTTATCAACATTATCAAAAGCATTTAAATGAGCTTTTTTGAGGTTAGTTTAATATGAATTCTTAATGCAGAAATGTATATTTATTTAGATACAGGTTCTAATGATTGATTAAAATAATTTCTTTAAGCAGAAATGAGTTAATAGCTTATTTTTAAAGCATTAACACTTTCATTTTTTTTAATTAAGAAATATATTTTCTATTTGAGAGTATCATTTGCATAAAAATTGGGAGAAGAAAAGATTAAGCATAAAAAAAGCTAAGGATAGCTCTTTCTAGACATGGTTGTATTCTTGATTTTTTTCTGTAAACAAAGTTGCATATTTTTTTCTCAGTTTATAGTTTCTATTGTGATCCAAGTATTTTCAATATCTTATTTTCTTCCAGATATAAAGTAACTTCGTTGTTTTCCCAATTGATTGTGGGTTTCACTTTATTTAATTTTCAGCCGATTTGTTGATTATCTTAAGACTGGAAAGAAGTTTGCTTTGTCTCCCAGCTATCTTAATGTGAGGTATAGACTTTACCAAATGTATTTCAAAACGGTTGGTTTGAGTTTGTTTTGATGTGGCAAGAAATTCTATGCTTTGCTTGGTTTTTCTTTATACCTTACGATTTTTCCTCATTGGTGTCATTGGAGTGCTGCTTCTTAAAAGCTATTATAGTGCTTCAGTTGGAAAGATTTGATCAGCTGCTGAGCTTTTGGATTGTGTCATTAAATGGGTAAATCTCTTTGGAATCTCAAAAGAGTAGAATTTTAGGTGAAGTCATTCTGAAATATATGTTGACACTAGATTAAGGTAATTGGTAGAGTCATACTTCCTTGCATGTCTGGAATGACTAGAAAAAGACTTCGTTAGCTTACAGTATTAGTTCAGTTTGTGGAGTTCTGATATTCTTTATCTTCTTTATTTTACCTTCATGTTTGTTTAATGTTTTGAGGATATTCAAGCATTAATTTGGATTTTAGAAAATGCTACTTTAGTCTTTCAGATTCAGTTTAATTCCTGTATTTGTTTTTTAAATAGTTGTTGCTTCTATATTATGTTACTATATAGTAACATAAAAAACAAATTTAAGGGCACTGAGTATCTTAAACTCGGTGCCGAACTGTCATACGAAATAACACTTTCATAAATACGTTTGTGGACTTTTTTCTGTATTTCATAATAGTTTATGAATTATTGTGTAGGAAGCTGTTGTAGAGTATTTTTCCTTTAGCATTTAGGTTCTAAAAGGTTTCTAGCTTGCATACGATTGCATGAAATGTACTCAGGATACCTTAGGTCAGTGGTTCTCAACCTTCCTAATGCTGTGACCCGTCAATACAGTTCATGTTGTGATGACCCTCAACCATAAAATTATTTTCACATACACTTGTATTTGTATTGAAATATGTGTTTTCTGATGGTCTTAGGCTACTCCTGTGAAAGGTTCATTCGACCCCCAAAGGGGTCCCGACCGACAGGTTGAGAACCACTGCCTTAGGTTATTAAAGTTATTCTACTTTCATACTGGGTTAAGCATGTCCAAAATCATCAGTAGACTCTTTTTATAGTAGAAGGTAGTGCTTGTGGCATAATATAATTAAATCTAATAAACAGACTACTATCTTATAAAAAAGCATTATGTCAAAGTTGTGGTTTATGGGTAGAAGGAATAAATATTCATAGGCCTATGGCTTATGGAAAATTAAACCTGCAATAGAAGATGAGTGTACAATTGAGAAAGTGAATTAAATGTGTGTTTATAAAACTAAGAGAAAGCAATAGCAATAGGAAGAGATTAGTATCTTAATAGAAAACAGCTAAAATATTAATAGAAAACATAAAATCGGTAGGAAAAAAGATGTATGTCAACATAATTCATAAAATTCCATCACATTACAATTAGCCTAAATCAGTTCTAAATTTTATAGCCTCTTCTGGATTTAATATGAAACATTCTTCCTAGCAATATGCAGGTTTGAAAAAAAATATATGATAGTTTGTTCTGATTGTTCCACAATTTTTTATTGTCTAAGCTGGGGTTTCCCAACCGGGGTGCTTGCACCCCCTGGGAGTGTGAGATGATAATCCAGGGGGTGTGAAAACTTGAGTTTAGAAGTTTCAAAATTATAGTGTATATGCATAACTACCGTGTTTCCCTGAATATAAGACACTGTCTTATATATTTAAAAACTCCAAAATTAGCACAAGGTCTTATTTTCAGGGGATGTCTTATTTTTCCATGAAAACGCCGCCGGCGCGCCTCCCGCTGGCATCTGGTCACTTTAAGGAAGTGGCATGCGATTGGAGATACAGCGAATCGCCAAGAGGTAAGGAGGTCTTATTTTGGGGGGGGGGGCTTATATTTCAAAGGCAGGGGGAAAAAGGTGGGGTCCTATTATGGGAGGAGGTCCTATATTTGGGGAAACAGGGTATGTGCATGTAATTATTTACTTTTGTAAGGAGTGTGAGAATATATCAGAAATGTTCTAGGGATGTGGGATATAGAAAAAATTGGGAACCCCTGATTCTAAGATTCTAAACAATCAACCCTTATGGCAGAATATAATTGGTAGTAAAATAAGTACAGTTTCTTTGGTAGTTAGAGTACCACATATACACAATATTTCTGCAAATGGAACTATGAAACTTTCCACACCACACCATGGAAGCAAGTTGTTTGAATTGTGCTTTTTTGCCGGCGGGGTGGGGGGAGATGTTGTTGCATCTTAAATACTTTTTAAAAAACTTTTCTGTTCAAAAACTTGATTTAAATTGTGCCAGCTCTGTCAAATTTAGAAAATGGAATATATTCAGTGATGACATGCAGAACCTTCTTCTGAAAATGGTTCTTCGCCAAGCTACTTTGAATTAAAGATTGGAGGGAGAGAGACCATGCTTAGAGATGGTGTTTATAATTGAGCAGCTCAAGTACAAGTAGATTTGTTAAATGTCTTTCTTCAAAGTACAATTTTGGTAATCTCTCTGAATTCATTGATGATATCTTCAGTTAATATTTAAATGCTTTAATACTGAATTGAGTTTGTATTGAACATTTGTTCAGCTGAGCTCAGCAGCAGAACTAGAATAGATTTATCTACACAATACAGCTTTTAAAAATTAGGATTGTATTTGTTTCAATAAGAGAACATTAATAGGTTCCCATAGTTCCATATCATATAGTACCATCAGAACTATTTTAATGTTAATTAAAATTATACATCTTGGTTTACTATGGATGATAAGCAACATTATTGAATTGACACTGGTTGCGTTAAGCCTCAAAAGACTTTTGGTGTTGCAACTATTACCATATCTCAGCTTGCCAATGAACAATGGGGGAGAGAGAGATGGAGACAGAAAATGGCCCAGCCAGACATCAAGATGCCAGCATGAGAATCAAGGACATTTCAGCAGGTGTTTATAGAAGCTAAAAAAGACTTTCCCACAACAAAATCCAGAGGCTGTGTTGGACAATCTGACCAGAGCTAATGGGGGAGGGTGGGAGTGGAATTTGAACTTGAACTATTGGGGTTAACATGGAAAAGTTCTAGATCTGGTTTTGCCTTCAAACATGCCAAAATGATGTATTCAATAAAGTTTTGCATAAAGAGATTGGACTCTCTTGATCATGCTTGCTTTGGTTGGGTTCATCAGTCGGAACCTTAACAGGTTGTTGCTTTTAGTGGACAGTTAAAAACTATTCACTCAACAAATAGAGAGACGAACAAAAATATGGATTTAAGAAAAGAATATGTGGAAGCTTGTGAAAGGAGCTGCAATAATTAGGTTCAAAGTGCCAGGTACGCTAATATAAGGTATGAAAAATTTCCTTGCTGGAATTTTATTTTTAAATTTGTATAGTATCTATCTTACTGTTAAAACGAGTCTGACTGGTTTGCAGAAAAATAAAAAGGGAAAACAAGATAATACAAAGCACTTAAAAGCTTTAACAAGAAACCAAAAACCATGAAGATGAATGTTCCAGAGACAAGGATCTTCAGCCGCCCTTAGCCTAGAACAGTGGTTCTCAACCTGTCAGTCAGGACCCCTTTGGGGGTTGAACGACCCTTTCACAGGGGTCACCTAGGACCATTGGAAAACACATATTTCAATACAAATACAGGTGTATGTGAAAATAATTTTATTGTTGGGGGTCACCACAACATGAGGAACTGTATTAAAGGGTCGCGGCATTTGGAAGGTTGAGACCCACTCGCCTAGAATGTTCCTATAGGCCAGGGCGCCAGGCTAATTGGCAGAGCCAAGTTAGTAGGCTCTTCTGAAAGAAAAGGAATGTGGGGTCCCTCTTCATCTCCAGCAGGGAAGTATACCAAAGGATGAAAAAGCAGAAAAGACTCTTCTCATGGAGCCTGCTAACTCAAATCCTTTGGCAGATGGAATCCAAAGTAGGTGTCTTCTGCTAAAGCGAGTGGGATCTCATTTAGGTTAGACTGCTCCTTAGGTATCCTGAACCCATGCTATAAAGGGCTTTATAGGTAACTAGCTGATAACCCGGCTTTTCCCAGGTATTTATGACAATTTATCCCAGCATTCTTTGTCTGATTTGCATGCCTTGCCTCTATTGGATGGAGAGCTTCTGATTTGCATGCCTTGCCTAGTAACTGTTTGCACATGCTCAGTAGAGCTTGGCTGTGAAATGTTGGTGGGGGTGTCTACTTCGGCACCCTTTCTTGGAGGGAAAAACTCAAAAACATTTGTGACTCCCCTAGTGTTTGTCTCCGGAGTGCGAGGTATGTGCCTGTCAAGTGTGGGGCAGATTGGTGTAGGGGTGGAAGAGCCTATTTGGGACATACCCACAAACCCAGACACCGAACACTTCTCCTTTATAGATATAGATAACCAACAGCTTGATTTGGATCTGGAAGCAAATTGGCAACCAGTGTGCAACAGCGGTGTTATAGTCGCCACTAGCGGGATTTCCAGAATTATCTGCACTGCTGCATTTGGTACCAGTTGTATCTTCCAAATGCTTTTCAAGTACTGTGTGTTCCAGTAATCCAATCAAGGGATGACCAGGACATGAGTGACTGCATGCTGAATGATAAAATGAAAAAGAAATTGCATATAAGAGAATGCAAAAAACTTTTAAATTAGGGTCTCTGTGACACATGGGTTTTCAATTGAAGGAAAGAGAAAAGGGCTTTACAAATTTCCCAAGTTTGTAAACAGCCAGTTTTGTGTAGTGGTTAAGGAAACAGTGACTTAGGCATTAAAGCTGGCCGAGTGACATTGGACTGATCACTTTCTCTCAGCTCAATTCACCTCACAAGATTGTTGTTGTAGAGAAAATCATAGAAGAATGGCATATTAGGTATGTTCACCAACTTGAGTTATTTAAAAAAATAATAAAGGCAGGGTGAGGAAAAAAAACTTTATAAAAACCAGCATGGTGGTGCTGGTTGGTAGTAGTATTTTTAAGTAGGTAAACCTCTGAATATTACATTACTAACAGAATAAATCCAATGTTGTTTGAAAGTTCTTGCCCTTTTATGCAGTTGTAGCTGCAAATCAAGTGTAGATGTCACAGATTTCTCTTTTCAGTGTTATATAATTATTTTGTTCAAACCTTGTACCTTAAAACATTCACCATTTTTAATACTTTGATGGATTCTTAGTGGAAAAAAAATAGAACTTTAGCATACAATGACTCATGTTTTTGTTTATCTTTTAAAAAATAAAAATAAAATTCCAGTAGTTTAACAAGTATGTTAATGGTCAACATTAACTCCAGGAATAATGTTATGCTGGTCTAGAAATATGCAGTCCAGATTTTGTTCTTCACTGTGTCACTCTGAAATGTACAAAAGTAATTTAAAAAAATGTAGTTTTTGTAAGAAAGAAAAAGCCATAAACTAAACAGATTTGAAGTGTAAAACGTTTTGCATGAGTTTAAGGTTGATTATTTCCTCTCTCTGCCATTCCCTATATTAGACAGTACACAGGGGTGTCTGTCTGCTGCATAAAAAGGTTCAGATCTTTGGAAGTGGAGCTTTAATTTACCAGCCTTTTCCTTGCTTTACCACCTCCTTTCTCCACAGACCCACATTTTTTTCCATAAAGAAACACAAGAGTCATATGCTAACGTAAGTATAGGATGATGGAAGCAATAAACAAATCATTAATGTTGAAGGTCAAATGAGTTAGTCTAATATGTGTACCTATTGATATCTGAGAGCAATTATCCTTAAGGAAATATTGAGCAGTGGACTTTGCTTTTTAAATATCTTGTACTCATTAAATATAAGTGAGAGCAATGATTAACAAAAATCAGTAATGCTACCTTTGACACCTATGTTTCTCAGTAGTACTTTCTCACCTCTGAACTCTTAAGGCAGTGGTTCTCAACCTGTGGTCGTGACCCCTTTGGGGGTCGAATGACCCTTCTCATAGGGGTCACCTAAGACCATCGGAAAACACATATTCACGCCAACCCCATCACATACACCCCGTACAAATATGGTTGGGGGTCACCACAACATTAGGAACTGTATTAAAGAATGTATTAAAGGGTCGTGGCATTTGGAAGTTTGAGAACCACTGCCTTAAGGGATTGAAGTGTTAAAAGTAAATCCTGAACTCTGACAGGAGGATTCCATCGGTCCTAAGAATTTATCCAGTTACATTCCTTTTTAGAAGGTGAAAAATCAAAAGGCTTGAAAAAAGACTGAAAAATGGGACATAATGAAATGAGTGGGGTAGGGAAGGGGTCTGCAAACTGTGGCTCTTTCGGCCCTCTGCTGTGGCTCCCTGTCGGCTGATCCCACCACTGACTGGCCACTGCCCTCCCTTGCCCTCCCCCCCGTTATTCCTCACCTGGCCCGAAAAGGTACGGGTGATAGTGTGGGATGGAGACTTACTCCATATTCCAGAGCAGGAGGCAACTGGGTGGGAATAAGTGATGTGAGTTGGCCATGCTCACGCAGTGATACCAGTTGTTCAATTATTGGCTCCCGGTATTTTCCTTTCTGTGGGAAATGGGTCCAAATGGCTCTTTGAGTGTTTAAGTTTGTAGACCCCTGGGGTAGGGTGATGATTTGAAGAATAGTTAATCTCTTTATGAAGGAGAAGCTAATGTGCATGTGTGTGATGGAGAAAAAGCATAGAGGTTGAAGGTATGACCTAGGATTTCCAAGATCTGGCTGGTTTAATAAATGGGAAGTTGTGATCTGAATATTCCAGAAACAGAAGAGATCCAGATATTGAAGGAAGGAAGGAAGGAAGGAGGGAGAGAAAGAGAGAGAGAGAGAGAGAGAGAGACAGAGACAGAGACACTGACAACAGGAAATTTAATTGGCCAATTGATCTGGCCTATATGAGTTGGAAGCTGACAGGGATTACTCTATCTAGCTAACTGAAAATTGAGGAACTTTTCCATGCAAGTTGCTGTGGTATAACTAATAAAATCAGCACCTGGTGTAAGGTAACTTAGGAACAGTAGATGGAACAAAAGTAAGCCATGGAATTTGGTGGAAGGGGAAACACCCCCCCCCCCATAAAGTCCATATGCAGCATTATTGTCATAGGCCAACATAAAAATAAATGTAGCATTTTAAAAAAGGATAATACTTAAAATACCAGAAGAGCAACACGGGAAAAATTGAAGTTTTTTTTTTTAAATCATTGAATATAATATCTCCTAAACACTTGGATAAAATTTTTTGTAATAAATAACCAAATTAAAGTGAGTTCTCCACTAGACTGAGTTGTATTTACTTCAAACTGAGAGAAGTTTGAGACCATGATTCTGTCTTTGATTTTGCAGATATTTTTTTCTTATCTGCAGACATAAAGAGCTGGAATTTCTTCATCTGATGCATTGTCAGACATATAATAAAGAAACAACGTTTACACAAAACTTTATAATACTATTTTGAGTTTGGTCTATAGTGCTGACAGACTGCAAGACTCACAAGTTTAGTCATATCTTAAAACTTGATTTTAATTTTTGCTCTGAACTTTGTTCCTTACTTTGTTTTATGCTATCTTGTTAAGCATACTGTAAAAAACTGATACCTCCTCTAAGTTGCTTGTAATTCTCTAGGTAATAATGCCTAACAGTTTGAGAGCCCCTTGATATTTATTTATTTAATCATCTTTATTTCTATATTTAATCTATATTTAATCATCTATATTTATTTATTTAATCATCTTTATATACTGCCCTTTTCCAATAAGGACTCAGGGCGGTGTACAGGGCAATTAAAACAAACATTCACAAAGCATAAGTTAAAA
>JANHFR010008284.1:77833-97679 GCA_032468015.1 Mimophis mahfalensis | reverse complement strand
CCTGCACGGCATAGCTCATAACTTCATTGCGCCACGCAAGCCCCTTTGCCGCGACAAGGCAGCGATCCATAAAGGGGGATTATTGAATATACATATATTAAGTATAAATTAAGGTATATATTATGTTCAGAGAGCTGCAAAAGTTACTGAACAGTAAATAACAGTGCTAAATGTTTTTCTTATACACTTATATACCAGACTATAATACCCTTTATATTCTCTTTTATAGAACTGAAAAGCACTATCATGCATTTTCTTTTTTCTTTTTAGATCTTTCAGCTGCCCAAAGAAAGTTCGCTCGTTCACTGAGGGATTTCAGGTTTGAATGCATTGGTGATGCTGAAACAGATGATGAAAGATGCATAGGTATGTCAGTATAATAAAATTTATACAAGTGGTCCATGTTTAACAACCAACCACTTAGCAGCCTTTTGAAATTTAAAAAGATTCCCCAAAAGCTTCTTATGACCTGGTTCCAGAGTGCCTATGGCTACACACAGATACACACATACTATAATTATATGACTGTATTGTGGGGGCCAGTGTTCTGTGGTCACATGACCATGGTTTGCAAATTCTTTTTGCCAGTTTCTGTCCTTCTTAGCTTATTTCTAGCAGAAAAACATGCATAGGAATAATTGGATTTGCTTAACAATTATGGTCTTTGCTTAACAACTATGGAGCTTGGTTATTGACTTTGGCGTAGTAGAGGACTACCTATATGAAATGTCAAGTTTTAATTTTTTTCTATTTTATTTGTTGCATACAATGTCTGATATTTATTCCTGTTACAGATGCATCCCTTCATGAATTCTCTAACTTTCTGAAAAATTTAGAAGAACAAAGAGAAATAATGGTGAGTTCTACTTGGGATAAAATATAGCATTATATAATCTGTCAGTTCTGCTGTCTGGATATTTCTTATTAGTTTTCAAACTCCAGAAGTTTCTTACATGTCCATTTGAACCTCTAGGAGAAAATCTTTTAATTTAACCTAATTTCTCTGAAAGTTTCATTATATAAAAATACTCGGCCAAGCTTGTCTGCATTTAGAAACCAAGAAGGATAGAGCTTCTGGCTTCTGGAGAACTCCAGGATATATCAGAGTCTATGCATTCTTTGAACTCAGAAGATTGTGTAGATTACTTTATGGCTTAGTAAGTATCATTGGTAGTAGTTTTTATGTAATTTAACCTGAAGTTCCCCACTCAATACCATCTCCGGGTCTGAGATTATTGTTCCTATCATTCTATAGCCAGTCTTACGTTAGTTTCTGTAGCCCCCTACCTAAGCAATGAAAACATTGGAAGAAATTTTGAAGCAGATAATCCTTGCAAATTGGTGTCCTCCAAATCTAATCTAACTTTGATTGTAGGATTGATTTACCAACCTTTTTCCTTTAAGAATATACAGAAAGTACAAATCAGAAGTTCATATTGAATTTTCTCAGTAGTGAAAATATTTTTATCACTTCACTGCACCATTCAAAGTAAGTTTTAGTAAGATGACAGGTGATTCAGTGGAAGTTTCCGTCAGTCTAAAGCTGCTGTTTCATTTCATGAATTCTAGATGTATTATTCCTGAGAAAGACATCTCTCTTATGCAAACATATACACCCAAATGCGTGGAAAGTATTTTTATACATGCCTTGGAACAAAGGAAGAAATGTGAAATTTTGTTTTGAGCTGAACTCTTCCAGTGCAAATATGTACTTTTGTAAGATTGTGAATTGCTTGATAAAATATACAGAGGAATCCTTTCCCCTGTTTTCATTTGGTAATATTACATATACATACAACTGGGAAAATGTAATTTCTGTCTTATACACATTTAGATAAAATGTGTCTCAGCATTTAACATTTCTCAGAGAAATTAAGCAGGATCAGGCTATGGATTTTTGGGAGGGGCGGAAATTCTCACAAAAAGCAGCGGCAAATTACATCTTTATGTTGTAACTTTTATCTCACGCCAAATCTTGCCAAGTATTTTTGTTTGGTCACTCAGCTGAGCTAAACTTGTGAGACACCTTTCTTTTTAGATCTACATAGAATTATAACAATAGTCTTCCTAAAAGCGTTCAGAAAGAAATCTTCAGTATAACCAGTCGTAAAAAAATTGAGGCAAGGGTCATCTTCAAAGCAGAAACCCTAAATCTATTTCCAAGTGTTATAGAATCCTTCAAACAATAATAAAATCTACCTCAACAATGTGAATGTTTACTTTCTTTAAATCTATCACATTGCTCTAGGTGCGAGTAAGGCTTTCTATATTTATTTAACCATAGAGAGGAAAGTTTTCATCATACCCCAAACTTAACAATTGTCAATAAGTCAGGCAATAAAGTCTGGATAGCGAATGCTGCAATACTTAGACATAGCAGAAAAGAAGAGACAATACAAAATAAAAAGGTCTACCAACAGAAGAAGAGTGACTGTGTCAAAAGAAAGCAAAGATAGTACCAGTAGTGATAGGTGCCTTGGCTGCTCTCCCAGAACATCTGGAATGCCACTTGAATACTTTCAGTATTGGTAGAATCACCATCACACAATTGCCAAGTTCTTTACTTAGAAAAGGTTGGCTGTGATGACGAACCTATGGCATGTGTGCCCAAAATGACATGTGAAGCCATGTTGGCTGGCACGCGAGCCGTCGCCCAGTTTAGCTCATGCGCGCATGACCCCCTGCACATGCATGTACAACACCTGTGCTCCCCCTGTCCACCCCACACATGCACATGCGACGCAGCAGAGCTGAAAAGCCCCGCCAATCAGCTGAGCTTCAAACGCCGAAATGTTTGGCACCTAAATTTAACACACGGTTTGGTAGGGAGAGCATGGGGGTCACATGCGCATGCATAGGGGTGGGTCGTGCACTCATTGCATTATGGGTGTGGGCACACGCAGGTGCGCGTGGGCGCATTTTTGGCGTGCGACCACAAAAAGGTTCATCATCACTGTCCTATGGCAATTCTTTTAACACCATCTGCCTACCCCAGGTTCTTGGGAAGAAGGATGATAGGTGAATGAAAATGCCACACCCAATCTATAAACATCTGGGTGATGTTTATTAATAGACATCCAACTTGATATCTTTGGGTGCCTCATAATGATCAAAGAATTACAATAAATTAAGAAAATATAGAAGATGCAAGATGGCAACTGCCTGAAACAAAAATTTGGATGAAAACCCATATCTTTGTGGGTCTTCTAAAAAACAGCATCTGGAATTTGCAGCAAATGTCATTCCAGAGGTGCAGTTGTGCCTCATTATAAGTCATTAAGCAAAATATGTTCTGATGCACTTTGATATATACTCTAATGCATCATTGTCAAAAAAAAGTTATTAGAACATAGGAAAGTATATCCCAGTCAGTAATATTTTCATGTGAGAGAAATTTACAACTGATAGAATAATTTATATGCACGTATGCTGCTTTTCTTGTGGATTTATTTTTAATACGTATTTTCATTTTGAAAACACTGTATAATGTTTTCTACCTACTGTAAAATAATCATAAGCATACTTGTATTTATTTTCTTCTTCCTTGAAAGGCCCTTAGTGTAACTGAAACTCTTATCAAGCCTCTGGAAAAATTCAGAAAAGAACAACTTGGAGCAGTAAAGGTTTGTAAATAACATTTGCTTTTTCATTTCCATTTTATCTGTTTTGTTTTGCAAGTGAAATGGTACAAATTTAACTTGAGTAAAAAAAGTAGAAGATTATACTTTCTTCAGTTCTTTATAGATACATGTGCATTAAATTCAGTTAATATTTAACTAAGGATTTTGTATATTCTTACATAGCAATAGCACTTAAACTGATGTACCATTCCACAGTGTTTTACAGCACTCTGAGCACTTTACAGAGTAAGGATACTGGCTCCAACAATCTAGGTCTTCATTTTTCCAACCTCAGAAGAATGCAAGGCAGAGTCAACCTTGAGCCATCAGGATCAAACTCCTGGCTGCAGGCAGAGTTAGCCTGCAATATCTCATTCTAACCACTGCACCACCACAGCTCTTCATTTTTGCTTTTCCATTCAGAACTGTTTGCAAACTTGTCCAGACTCTTCTATCTATTAATTAAGGCCTCTGAGGTGATTTAAAAAAAAGTATAGCATCTCTGAGTGCTATTGTGTTTTATATTTTATTGAATAAAAACAACTTATACGAAAATATAAAAGTACTATGGATATAGTAGCTTTGATATAAAGTGTGGTATTCCTGTAAATCAAAATTTCATTTTTACAAAAACATATTTATAATAATACATTTGTGATGTTAAAAATGATAAAAACCAACCAATTCACAAAGTTTTGGTTTCATGTATAAATAATATAATATTTATTTTATATTTGCATTTAAAATGTTTTAGGAAGAAAAAAAGAGGTTTGATAAAGAAACGGAAAAGAACTACAGTTCACTGGAGAAACATTTAAACATGTCAGCTAAGAAGAAAGAAGCACAAATATTGGAGGTATCATTTATACTATATTGTCAAACCTCTATATGTTATAAGCATTTGCAATAATAATCCTTTGAAAATAAGTTGCTAGCACCAATTTTTCCATTCTGAGTTGGAAGCAGGGAATCAATGGCTGAAATCTGAGACTTTCTATTGATAATAAATATTATTTATTTTATACGTAGTAAACACAATTAATTTGCAGTAAAGTCCCTAATGTAAAAGATGACCAGGCAGAGCCCATGGCAGGGTCAAATGCGTCATCAGTTTGGAATCATTATGTTCCGAGAAAAGACCCAAGTCTAGCTTAACCCTAACCCTGACACTCATGAATTCCATTAACCCTTCTCTAGTGCCAATTTGGCATAGGTTGGATTCTTGTGTATCGGTAGCATGAAATCTTTAGTGCTTTCAGCTCTACTTCTGTCACTGGTTCCTTGCACCTAATAGCTACCAGGGCGTAGATTATATAAGTGTATTTTCCAGAATTCAAAATGCAAGTATATTGGATTGCTGTTTTTGATTATATGTCAGTCATTAAAATTTATTGTGTGAATGCAGGTTATGCATTTTAATCAAATGAAATATGAGGTCTGATAGTCATTTTTTGGTAGAAATTGTGTCTCTTTTAATAAACTGTTTCAATATTTTACAGTTATTTGCTTTAATTCATTGAGGAAAACAAAAATAGTTTAAGCCTAATAACTTTCCTGTCTGTTAATTTGTCGGTTTCCCCTCATTTGCTGTAATACATTTTAGAGAATCTTTAAGTTTTTTGCCACCTGAAATCCTTTGACCATAAAGTTTGGTGTGTATACTTACTTTTAAATTAATGCAAATGATTTTGTGTTAGATTGTGATACTTGACATAGGCTTCTGTATAAAAAATCTGAATCTTAAAAAAGCAAAACCATGTTTTTTTATGCAGGCGGACAACCAAATAGAGCAAAACAGAAAACATTTCTATGAGCTGTTACTTGTATACGTGTGTAAACTGCAAGAGATACAAGAAAGAAAAAAATTTGAGTTTGTAGAACCTGTAAGTAGAATATTAAAAACATTTCTGAAAGAAAATAAATTTTAAAATAGAAAACAAGTAAAAGTAGATTTAGAAATAAATAAACATTTGCATTGTGCTGTACTTTGCTATTTTACTGAAGAACATTTAATTATAGTATTCTGTGAATTACGAATGTACAGATTGTTATTTTTAGTGACTAAACAGTGGAATTCTGTGATATGTTCTAAAGGCCCATTTTGAAGGCATTCAATTTATTTAAAACTAAGAAAAGTAAAAGAAAATAAAAAGAAATTACCCCTTTGCCATCTAAGCTAAAAAGAAAACTCTTACTGTGTTTTAGGTCCTGTCGTTTTTTCAGGGCATGTTCACATTCTACCATCAAGGTTATGAACTTGCCAAAGATTTTAACCATTACAAAATGGATCTGCAGATCAATATCCAGAATGTAAGTAAAATCATCCTTCAATTGTAAACTATGTCCATCTTTAACTCTGACCCTGCTATTCCAATTTGGTATTTCTGTAATGCATGATCTGTTATGATTCTCTACAGAACTATTGAAATGTAATGCCATCTGCAGGTTAATATGCTATATGACTTGTTAAGACTTTCTGCAGTAACCAAATAAATGTTTCTTCACATTTCGTATAACTTAATAATTATATATTATGTATAACTTAATAAAAATAAAATTATTTTCTCTATTAATGTTTAATAAATAATGTTCCATTATTTTTAAATAAGTTGAAACATTGACAGTTCTATATATTGGGCATTGTGTATCAAATTAATTGGAAATTGTAATGTAAACTGAAAAATTAATTTTCTGTATGGAAGATCGGTGTTATAAGCTATTATCTATGATGCTTATATTCATCTTTTTGTATGAAATCAAAACTACAGTTCTGAACAGCCATTAGAAACTCAAATAGACAGCTTTTATATATTGTATTGTCTTACATTGTCCTGTTTTATTACATTGTTTTATATGTCGTTAATGTAAATTATTAATTATTTATATAATTAATCCAAATTCAGAAGGAATTATTACTGGTAACACAGTTATCAATTTGATAGGCTTTCATATGTGAGTTAGACACAACAATGTCTTCAAAATGCATATCATCCACTTTAAATGTCTATGGAGATTCTCATTCATCCAGGTCATTGTTGTCCCAAAAGTGCTTTCCTAAAAGGCACCTGGACTTTCTTAGGCTTTTTTTCCTTTGAAAACATTTCACTTCTCACCCAAGAACTTCAGTTCAGTTCAGTTAGTTGGATGACTTTGGTCTAGGCATTGATTGTCAGCCCTAGGAAAAAGGCAAAGAAAAACCACTTCTAAAAATGTCAAAAAAACTTGAATGAACTTCATTAAGCATGAAAGTCTGCTGGGTCAGTCACTTTCTCTCTGGTCAACTCATCATTCCCCAGGTTGTTATGGGAAAATAGGAGGAAGTAGTAGTAGTAGTAGTAGTGAATTGTTTATAACAGAAATGGTATATAAATGATTTTTTAAAAAATGCAGTCCCTAGGAATTAGGACAAAAGGTATATATACCAGTGATTGCTAAACTTTTCGGCATCAAGTGCCCAGAGGACATGCATGTGTCCTGCACATGTGCCTCCCACACATGCATGTGTGATCCCCATGCCCCCATGCATGCATGTGTGACCATGTGTGTGCCCCACGCATGTGCACACGATCCCATGTATGTGCCACCATGCATACGCATCATAGACTGACCATTGAGAAGCGCACAGGTGAATATGCGGTGGAGCGGATCTAGGGTGACAGCTCATGTGCCCAAAGAGAGGGCTCTGTGTGCCATCTCTGGCATGCATGCCATAGGTTCACCATCACGGGTTTATGCATACAAAGCCAGATGGTTCCCTATCATCTCCAGTTAGTAACTTTCAGCAACCAGAATGAAACATTGGAAATCTTCCATGTTTCTGTCACCTGGAAAATGGTATTTAATATATTTGTAGCCATATACAATTGACAAAGAAATATTAAATACCAGGAGGTTATTAGTTATTTTGATTTTTTTTCAGAATTACATGTTTATGGTTTTCTACTGTACGTTTTAAAATCTTTTCTTGCAGACAAGGAATCGTTTTGAGGGAACAAGATCAGAAGTAGAAGACCTCATGAACAAAATCAAACAAAATCCCAAAAAACACAAAAGAGCAAATCAATTTGCAATGGAAGGTTATCTTTATGTGCAGGAAAAAAGTAAGCTATTTGTTCAGTTTCATGATAAGAATTTGTAAACATGTATACAGGCTGTTTAGTAATTTTTTTTTTCTGCTAAAAAAAATGAATAAACTGATTACATATGGGCAAGCCTTGCTTAATGACTGTTCTGCTTAGTGAGTTAAAGTTAAGACAGATCTGAAAAATTAACTCCTCATATTTACAATCATTGCAGCATTACTGTGGTTATGTGATTGAAATGTGGGTGCTTTGCAACCAGTGGGTATTTACAACTGTCGCAGCATTCCATAGTCAGTGTGTTTTCCACATTCACAGTCACCTTCGAGAAACACGAACAATAGAGCTAGCAGTAAAATCTGCAGTCTCAGTTTATGACCACGTATGATTTCCTTAATGACCACAGAAGATGTGATAGCATAAATATATCATGGTCACCTGCTTTTTCGCTGAATTCCCTCATAATTTAGCAATGGTGTTGCTAGTTCTAATTGTGGTAGTTAAATGAGAACTACCTGTATAGAGGTTTTCTTCTCTTCTCATTTTAGTTCCCTACATTTACTGTGTTTCCCTGTTCTTATAATAATTTTACATTTTCTATTGCTTTGGCTGTTGTGATTCTGTTAACCAGAATACATACATTGGACTTATTTATTTGTTTGATCGTTTTCGATTCATATGTAAGAATCTGAAAAACATCTGTATATAACTGACAATTTGAAGTTTAATTATTACTGTTTTGTGAAGGACCTGCACCATTTGGTTCCAGTTGGATAAAACATTATTGCATGTATAAGAAAGAATCAAAGAAGTTTACTATGTTACCGTTTGAACACAGATCAGGAGGAAAAAGTGTGAGTATATTTCATATCAAAAGAACAGTAAAAGACGGAAAATTTGTTGTGTACTGCTTCTCTGTGTATTTGACATTTTCTTTTAAGTGTAGTTAGATGCAATATTAGGAATTACAAATAATAAGTTTGGAGGGTTCTGAAATGGAATTTTGGAAAGCTAAAACAAAATGCCGACATTTTATCCATAATAATTCATTATTACCACAGATATTTAAAGCTTATTTGAAATAAACAGTTCCTAGTAAGGCACAACAGCTTATTTGAAATAAACAGTTCCTAGTAAGGCACAACAGTTCCTAGTAAGGCACAACACTACATTCCACTGGCCAGCTCTTAATGTATAATTTGAATAATGTATTCAAATATACAGTACTTTTCCACAATATGTCTTTTTTCAGGAAACCTGTTCATATTAGCGGTTTTCAAGTTCAAAAAACTCTTTGATAACTGTTTGAATATTCCAGAATCAGCAGCATTTCAGTTTTCTTAGAGTGTTTATCTTCCCCATGTCCTTTCTAAAGTATCCGTATAGCAATAGTACTTAGATTATATATCACGTCATAGGGCTTTATAGCCTTCTCTAAGTGGTTTGTAAGCTTTTGCTCCTAACAATCTAGGTCCTTATTTTACTGACATCAGAAGGATGGAAGGCTGAGTCAATCTTAAACTGGTGAGGATCGAACTGCTAGCAGTAATCAGAATTAGCCTATAATGCTTCATTCTAACCACTGTGCCACCATGGCTGATTGTATAGGCTTCTGATTAGTAGCAATTAAGGCAGAGTGATTTTTGTTGAAGTTTTGGTGGCAGGATTCTTCCTCTTCTACGCCCAATATTTTAAAAGGTCAGTCAGCCAATTTAACTTGAGTGTCATATAAGACGAGGAACATTTTCTGAAGTACCCCATCTGTTTTTCGGTAAATATTCTGTTTTCCCTGAGAAATTCATTTGATGATACAGTGAATTCTAGGCATGCGTTATATTCAGTTCCAAAAATTCTACAATATTGATGGATGCTTTCATTCTAAAAAAAAATCAAACAATACCAATTAAACTTCTGTTATTAATCACATTTTCCCTGACATTTTTAATAATAATCCCTGACATCATATTCATGTAATTAATTTATTTCAGGGTGAATTGGAAGTCTATCTACTTCAGAACTGTACTAAAAGGAATACTGATTCTATAGATAGGCGATTTTGTTTTGATATGGAAGTAATAGAGAGGTAAGTCGATCAGGTGTGTTTTAATGTTACTTTTATGTGAATTTATTTTAACTTATCACCTATACAGTTCATTTAACTCAACTGTTCTTATAGGATGACCTTATAAGACCCTCTGATCATACAAACGTAGATTTGAAAGGCATCTTAAAATCTATTTAGCAGCCCTGCATAAAGTGCAAGAAATCTAGAAATAAATAACCTCTAACCACTAACCACTTTCTGCTTGAATGTCTGCAGTGAGAAAGGGTCATTTTTTTTTTTTATCATAGTTTCAACACACATTGTTTTTATCACAGGTCTCCTTGGGAGCCTGTAAAAGAATATGCTTGGGTCCTGTAAAAGAATATGCTTAATTTTGCCATCTAGAATCAGGATTTTCCATTTTCAGTGTGGCAACAGTTCATATAAATGAAGTGTATGATACCTCTCAGTCCTCTTTTCCTTCTAATACCTGTAAATGTATCTTGTTCCTTTAGCCCAGGGGTCTTCAGCCTTGACAGCTTTAAGACTTTTGAACTTCAGCTCCCAGAATTCCTCCACAGCAATTCTGGGAGTTGAAGTCTACAAGTCTTAAACTTGCCAAATTTGAAGATCCTTGCTGTAGCCCATCTTCATCAGAATGTTTTCCATACTTCTGATAATTTTGCTAAAAACTGTAGTGCTGAAACCAAAATGGAGAATAGAATTCATGTGCATATTTGGTAAACTAAGGAAGTTCACAGTGTTTGCTTTAGGGTATATAAGTAGACTAGAGTATATAAGTAGACTATTTTAATAAATGCAAAGATACCCAATCTGTTTGAAATTTTGAAATGTGGACAGGTACAAAATGGCTGTATCTTCTGGAGACTGCAGAGCATCAGATCACTATTTGCTGTATCTTCTGACAGAATTCTATCCCTATTTTTGTCATTTTTTAACTAGCTAGATAACATTTAAAAACATTGGGCTGAAAATGACCATTTTTTTTTAACTTTTAAGTTACAGTAAAACCTGTTGGACAAGAATATTTATGATTACCAGGAGAGATGCAACATGAGTACATTGGCATTCTTATTTACCACACCAGGGATCCTAATTTTAAACCCTGCATGCTTGTAGTGATTCAGTTAATTTACTGTATATTTTTCCTGGGCTTACAAATCATATACCCATTTCACTATTCCTTTTCAAAATAGAAATTGCAGGAAAAAAGTAAGAAATACAAAGCAAAATAAATGAAAGTAAAGAGATTAGAGAAAATAAAAATAAATTAAATGTAAATGACATCAGTGTCATTGACTTACCTATTTTCATACCATTCTGTTCTTTCAAATTGTCCTCTGTATTTTTCTTAATTTACATTGCATTTCTATATTTATATTTTTAAACGTCAATAATAAAACATCAATACAGAGCCATATATGGCAACAGACCAGGGTTCTTGCGGGAGCACCTTCTGCCAGCGTCAGCTCCCCATCGCCCAGTTGGTGCTCACAGAGTTGGCCTCCTCTGGGTGCCATCAGCTCGACAGTGCCGGCTGGCGACACCCAGGGGGAGGGCCTTCTCTGTGAGCGCACCAACCCTTTGGAACCAGCTCCCCCCTGAGCTCCGGGCCTCCCCTGATCTCCGCTCTTTCCGTCGAGAGTTGAAAACGTGGCTGTTCAGGGCAGCCAGCCTGGGTTGAGTATGGGGAGGGATATTGTTAATTTTAACTGGGGTGTTTGTCTTCATTTTATTGAACTTCTAGTCTAATATTGTTTTAATGTTTGTATTGTTTGTTTTTATTCTGTACACTGCCCTGAGTCCCTAGGGAGTAGGGCGGCATAAAAGTTCAATAAAATAAATAAATAAATAAAAGAATAAAAAACGTGTTAATACTAAATTTACCATTCTGGTCATTCTTTCAGGAAAAATTCCATAACCATTGATGTCTGGATAAATTCCATAGATTAGGGAAATTGTTAAAAGATAAAAATCTTTTACATAGAACATATTTAAATGATGCGAACAATTTGTTCATAGACGTATTGAAACTAGGTACCATTATATGCTATGGAATAGGACAGCCTAATTCAGCCTTATAGTTTAAATGTCTCATCTCTTGTATAATAGAGTGATATCACATAAGCATATTGAGATGCTGTATTGCTTAAACATAATCACACAAAGTGGTTTTGTTTTAATGAGCTTCAATAATAGCAATAGCAATGACACTTAGACTTATATACTGCTCCATAGTATTTTACAGTACTTTCTAAGCTGTTTACAAAGTTAGCATATTTTCTTCAACAATTTGGATCCTCCTTTTACTGACCTCAAAAAGATGAAAATATGAGCCAGCCTTGACCCAGTCAAGACTGGCAGTGGGCAGTTAGCCTAAAATACTGCATTCTAACCACTCTACCACTATGGTTCCTCCTAATCTTTGAGCTCATATACGCTGTTGGTCTAAAATGTCTTTTGGAATTGACTTTAACTAACTTTAGGTAAGGCCATCCAGAATTTCATGTTCAGATATAATGACTTCTTTCATATATCAAACCATTGTTTCTATGTGAGTATGTGTGTGTGCCTATACATTAGGCTTTGGCTTGTGTGCTTTTTTTCTTTTTTACCTAGCACTGTGAACTACTACATTACAATCTCAAAGACATCTGATAGTTTCAAAGATGAATATGTTGCATTTGTAGAGTGTAGTGTTGAAAACATTACAATACATGAAAATTAGTGTTCAGTCATCATTTAACTAACTTTAAATACTCTGCTTTTCCAGACCTGGTATGCCTTTCACCCTGCAAGCATTCTCAGAAGAGGACAGAAACATGTGGTTTGAAGCCTTAGATGGGAAGGAAACTGTAAGAGAATTATGATTTTTACACTTAAGTACACATGAAGAGAGACTACTAATGCAACACAGACTATATTTATTATTAATTGTATAGTTTGTGTGGCACAACTTATGCATTATGTGCTTACATAAAAAACAAAACCATGCCACTGTTAAATACTAATACATATTGGCATAGAATTTTATGGATCAGTTACATGGAACTTTCCAATTTAAAGGTATATGTGTATATATATGCATGTGCATCAGTTTATTTCCTTTAAATGTACATATGGAAATATATACAAAAATACATGTAGGAATAAATGAATGTTTGTGTTACTGGATTTTCTGAATTAAAAATTTCCAGAACTGTCACAGCATAATTTGGTTATTGTCATTTATGAAGAAAATTATCATAAAGTAAATTTGTTAGACAACAAAGATTTTGCTTCCAGAATACTTTTGGGTGTTTCTTGCAGGCTTTTGGCTGCTAATAAAAAAAATAACCTGTAATTTAACCTATACTGTTTTATAGAAGTATGTTTTTACATAGTGGCAATGCATACCCTTTAGTACCTATTAGCTATGCTGCACTAATGAAAGAAACATACAAAAATAACATGGAATTGTTGTTGAAGAATATCCAGTATAACTGGAATATCTATAGGTATCTAAAAGTAGTGGCTCTGTTGCTTGGAACGCAATTTGTATGCCAAATATTATTGTTACATATGGATATGGGAAAAGCATGCAAGAGAATTGCATTACATTAAAAAGAAAGCCACTCTGAAAGAATTTGTTTTCAGGACAGAAAAACATGGCCCATGAACCACTTGTTGATCTGAAAAAGATACTTTTGCCACTGCTTCACATAAAACTTGGACTGTTAAAGAATTTTGTGAAAGCAATTAACAAAAAAAGTGATGATATTCATTGTTTGAGATGATGCCAAGATTATTGGGCATTTTTGTTTGCCCAATATCTTGCATATGCCATAGGTCATTAACGACATAACTGTTTGAAAATCTGTTACTGGGGCAAGAGAAATTATATTTGTTTTTAGTTTGAAAGGGTCTATCATAATCACCAAAAGTTTTTCAGGAAACAAAACTTGAAAAAAATATCCACTATGATTAACTCTTATGATATAAATTGACAGCCTTAATAAAAAGGCTTATCTCAGAAGTATTACTGTTTATGTCTATGGTTTTTAAGAAACACTTCATTCTTGGTTTACATCAAAATTCTTGAAGTATCTGTATATGTAGAAATACCAAGTATAATATTTATGTGGTATTAATTATATTTTATTTGTCCTAATCAAATTTAACATAATTTAAAAGATACAAGCAATGGTAATATATCTTGTTGAGGTTCCAGTCTCCTATTCCATCCTTATATTACCAAATTATACAGTTTAGACATGCAGAAATTAAAAGATTATTAACAAATCAGAAGCTCCTTTTCAGTGTGAAAAATATTTAAATGAAGGAAACAGCATAAGTGTACAAATAATTTTGAAGGATCGTCTTTCCTTTGGAAGGAAGGTCGTTAGAATTTAAAAAAAACATTAAAAAATACATAGTACTCCAGGAAAGACTACAAATAAATACAAAAGTAGAAATAAGAGGGCAAGAGATTATATAAGGTTCCTTAATATAGATTTACTGGAAACAGGGTGAAGAAAGTATGATAATCAGTAGGGAGGTTCTGTCAAAAGTCTTAAGAATTCAGAGGAGGGATAAGACATCTCTGGTTTGTAAGGTAGTCCAATTTGTCTTGTCTGTCCAATTCAGAGGACTTCAACTAAGCACAGTCTCTTTTTTATTTGAGAGTGCCTATGTATAGTTCCGAACTATACCATTCAGAACTATGCTTATTTATGCATGTAGAAACATGAAAATTAGAAATTCTTAGTTACAAATAAATTAACTGACCAAGTAGTACTTTGATTCAATTCTAAACAGCTCATTTTTATGTTTTAATAGAGTGCGGAGTTCTTCCTTATCCAGATGTTTAATTGTTTGTATCTTGACTACAGTTAAAAGTTTACCTTTCTTTTTGTTTTGTTTTGTTAGGTGTTTCTCAATCTGAACAAGGCTAATACACAAAAAGAGGGAAGTAAGTACTAGAGTAAAAACAATCTTTAAATTAAAACTAAACTTTCCAGAATAATTTCTGACTTAATTCTGGATTTTTTTTTAAATTGTGAGCTGCCCAGATTACCTCTATGTCAGTTGGTTGGCCAAATAAATTTGTTAAACAAATAAATAAACTTTATTCTGTCTTGTGTACAAGTAGTCCTTGACTTAGTCCATCTACAATTGAGGCTAAAATTTCTGCTGTTAAGCGGACATTTGTTAGGTGAATTTTGCCCCATTTTATGACCTTCCTTGCCAAAGTTGTTAAGTGAATCACTGTAGTTGTTAAATTAGTTACATGGTTGCTAAGTAAATCTGGCTTGTCAGATTTTGCTTGCCAGAAGCTTGTAAAAGGGGATCCCATAGTCTCGGGACACTGCAACTGTTATAAATGTGAGTCAGTTGTCGAACATCCAATTTTAGATCATGTGACTATGGAGATGCTGCAATGGTTGTAAATGTGAAAAATGGTCATAAGTCACTTTTTTGTAAGTGTCTTTGTAACTTTGAACAGTCACTAAATGAACTGTTGTAAGTTGATGACTAAGTACTGTTCCAGTGATGAGATAAAAAAAATCATTTGAAATAAAATTGTGTTCCAATTTTATTCAACACTTGCTTCAGGCTGTGTTTGAGAAAAAGCTCTGATGCCCCCTCTTTTGATTCAGGATTGAAATCAAAATCTACCTAAATTTCAGCTCATAATTTTGAGGTTCTACTGAGTATCAGTGGAAATGATCATATTGTTGTTTAATGTAGCAGGATAAAAGTGCAAAAATAATACTTTTGGGATTAGTGCTCATTAATGATGAATATTTTGTTTTTTATGCATATCTCAACTTTCTTTTCAAAGTAATTTTATTTTGTGACACAGCTAGATGTAATATAAACAGAGGGAGAAAACAACTGAAGGGGTTGTTTATATAATAAACCCAATAGCCATATGGTGGGTTAATATATATTGCTTTTAAAACCCTTTCCCAACTTCCATTGGGAAAGTGGTAAAAACCCTTTTCCCGCTTCCATTGTTTGTATAGCTGTAGCTACAATTTTTTATATAGTTGATCTTTTATTGTAACATGGAATGTATTTCATTAGAGCTGAAATATCTTCAATATTTTGTTTTCTTAGGTACGCAGCTAGATAAGATTGGATTCACAATTCTCAGAAAATGCATTAGTGCTATTGAAAGAAGAGGTAAAGACAAGAATTCGTGGATTGAACAGAAAGAAATAATCTTTCATCTTAGCTATAATGAAACTTCTAGTATTCGTGGGGGGAAAACAGAGTGGAAAAGTGGGAACATTTCAACTTCTACTCAACTTTGCTGTTTCATGAGCATAATCCTTGAGTCGTAATGGTTTTCTTGCTATAGCTGCCTTTTTAAGGTACCAAATAAATCAAGAACAGGGAACTTTTCCATCTTTACACATGGGTCTCGATGATCATCTTTATGTTTTACAATATTCCTACATCTTGCACAAATTTATCTTTCTTTCATGATCACAGAGAGGAAAAGAGATTAGGCTTCTTCTTTTGCAGCAATCCTGCTGAAAGTCATGGGATTCTTGGCAGGAAGGAAGAAATCTTGTAATAATATCCTTTTTTCTCCAGCAATTCTGAACAGGCCCGCTGGCGGAGAAAGAACCCAAAGCCATCAGATTTTTTGGGGGAGGGGAAAATCTGGCTTCCCCCTTCCTCTCAGCAGGGTTGTTTTTCAGATCATACTTTCCTCTTTTCAAAAAAGCAAACTTCACACAGTTGCTGACTTACATACTTTATACAGATATTTTATACAACTGGAACAGAACATGAATCTTTTTACCGCTACCATCTGTGTATCACAACACAGAGTCACCCAGAGTGACTTTGGGAGATGGGCGGCATACAAATCCAATCCAATCCAATCAATCAAATCACAACAAAGGGAGTCACGTTTGTCCACCTATGAAATGAACACAAAACTTATGAAAAGATGACTGGGGAAAGGGACAAAATAGCGGTTTGCACAATTGTACTTAGCATTCTAATATATTCCTCTTCTGAGAATTCCTTAGTTCCACTTCCCATATATTTGTTTTAAAGTCTTTCATGCATTTTCTGCACTTGATATAATAATTCATTGCTGGAAAGACAGATGGCAGCAGTAAGCTGCTATTCCTTGAAGATCTACGGCAAGATTTGCATTAGTGAGGAATTGAAAGGAACATAAGAAAAGCCTTGAAACTGCTTTTGGAAATAGCTCTACAACACTACTAAGGACTGTCATAAGCATTAAAATATTCATTCTACAAAATATGTACAGAATAAGATTTGAGTTTTTATGACTTTCTAGGACTATAGTTTGTATCTTGTCAGCCATGGGCAAATTGGGTTTAAGTCTATAGCTTGATTTTGCTGCTTTAGGACAAAGATAGGACATTTTAGTTGATCTCCTAAATCATATTGACATATAAGCTTTACATCTAGGAAATGCCAGTAATATTTGGGACCATACAAGATGCTTTAAATAACAAATAATGTTCTATTGGTGAGATCAAGCTAAAATATGTAATATACTGTATTGTTGCGCTTTTTAAAAATGTTTTTTATCTTATTCAAAAGATTAAAATGCAAAACCAAAATAATAATAATAATAATAATAATAATAATAATAATAATAATAATAATAATAATTGAACAGAGACAAAAAGAGCTAGGCAAAAATATCTAAAAAGCGAAGAAAAATATGTAATTAAAATGAAGGCAAAAACACGTATTATCTATTACCTATTATTGCTTATTTCCACTAAGAATTATGACTATGATCAGGTCACAAGTTGACTTTTGTTAGCATTCAGTCTTTTTACTGTATCTTCATGTTTTCAAATGGCCGAAGCTGTGATATACTGAGGTTCTCAGGCAAAGTAGATGGGATAATGTCAACAATATATTCTCAATTGCTTACCAATACCGGAGGAATGGTGAGTAATGGATTGTGTCCAGGGGACTGTGTTCCACTTGCAGTGGAAATCAGTAAAAATTAAGAATTTATAAGAAGGTACCAGTTGTTCTCCTAAGGGAAACAATGTAACACTAGCACCTACCCAGGACAAAGGAGCAAGGAGAGCTTTGATGTTTTCATTGACTTAGGAAAAGTAGCAGTTCTGTTCCTTTAAGAGTAGAATATCTTAGATAATAATGGACAATTGTATTAATAGCTAGAGGTTTTGGTGACTAAAATGCTGCTTTAGCATGTAATAGTTTGAAGGATTAGGTTTTTGGGGAGGAGCTAGAAAAGGCATAGGGAGGTAATACAGTGAGAAAATTGTTATCCCTGCAGTGGTTAAGCTATTTTACCATGTGTTAATCATTTGTGTCTGCTGGCCCATCTCCCAACCAGCAGTATACTGTATTTTCTGGGAGAGTCTCCATGGATTTAATTTTTCTTGTTTTCAGTTGCCTAGATTCTGGGAAGGATAAACAAAGGAATACTTTTTGCTGTTGGTCTTAGCTGCATTGAACTGTTAGAAAAGGGGAAGGCAGAAATAATATATTTTACAGAAACAACATGAAGAAATGAAGCATAGGAAGTTTCAGCTACTTTAGACAAAGAAACAGATGTTTGGAAATCTCATTGTCTTTTTTTTTTAGTTTGCATTATGTTGGAAGAAATTATAGCTGCCAACACATATTTTTATAGTTCAGTTCTGCAGAACAGACAGCGTCAACCTTTTAAGTGACCAGGGCTTCATTTATACTTCGTTTGAGGAGATTGAAGGCTACAAAGTAGTGGGAGGAAAATATGGGTGAAGCTGGGATTTGTGGGAAGTTTTGTTTTCAAGACCTGTGGTAGTGCAGTGATTAGCATGCAGTATTGAAGATAATTCTACCAACTGCTAGCAGTTTGATTCTGACCAGCTCAAGATTGACTCCGTTTACATCCTTCTGAGATTGGTAAAATGAGAACCCAGATTTGTTCGGGCAATACGTTGACTTTGTAAACCGCTTAGAGAGGGCTGGAAAGCACTGTGAAGTGGTATACAGGTCTAAAAGCTATTGCTATTATAATTGTTCTTTTAAAGCTGGTACTTTTTAAAAAGTCAGGAAAATGTGTGTTCAGTTATCAATAGTTCCGCTCAGAAAAGGTTTTGCAGGCTAAAAGGTCATGTGAACTGGGCTGTAAATGGTCTTCCTGCTGTACAAGATTTGGTTGGCAAGTCCATTTAGTGTAGCCATGCACTTATTCCTCCTATTTATCAAGCATATAGATTCATTAGGTGCCCCAAGGATAGTTTTCTGTTCTTTTTAGTTTATGTGCCTTGAAAATGAACTGCTTTGGATATAAAGCTTACCTTTATCTTTCTAAATACAGTAAAGATTTCTGTTGCCACAACCAAATCTCTAGCAAAGAAGTCTTTGCCTTTGAAAGGAGAAAGAGCTTCACAGTAACATATTTTCATATGTTTCCAGGAACAAAAACAATTAAGGTTTATATTATCAAATAATTTATTTTCATAACTCTTAAGGAGTGTTTCACCATTTTTGTCTATTATCTATTAAAATAAGATGTGTTTTATGCACAAGAAATTAAGATTTGTTAAATTCCCTGATCATTGCATTTTAGTAGTGTTAAATTATTTTGCACGCCTCAGGATTAGTGTGTTTTTAGTGTGATTGTGGCTGGATCCATATTATTATTTTCTTTTGTCTTTATTGTTAGCAATTCACGAAATACATATCCTGAAAACATACAGATTTATTATATTTTCTAACAGTTTCTTGGAACTATTAAGATTGTATCATGGAAAAATGATTAGAAATTATGAGACCTTTGTCACTAGAAGGGCAGTATAAAAATTTGATAAACAAACAAACAAATAGCATTAGCAGTTCCATGTTATAAAACTGGATATACTAACTGAAAAAGCTGAAAATATAAATACTGCAATTTATATAACTGGTTGAAAAGAAGAGAGCGTAGATAATTGCTGGGGCAATACCAAGGGATAGTAAAGTGGAAGACCAAAAGTTGCAGAAGATCACAAAGATCAATATCTGAAAACTGAAGTTGAAAGATTATGGCATAGACTGGCCATGGTGGTCCCAGTAGTTATTGGCACACGGGGTGT
>JANHFR010008284.1:27461-40830 GCA_032468015.1 Mimophis mahfalensis | reverse complement strand
AATTACCTGTGTTTCGATGGTGGGGCGGATCAAGGACAGTTTCTTAAACTCAGATTCTAAGGATTTTCTTTGGCTTATTGTTAACTATGAACGTTTCATAAGAAGCAAAATAAAAATAAAATAGAATAGAAATAATTAAATAAAATAAAAAGTTTGAGTGCATGCTTGCCATCTTGACTTTTCCCTGAACTTCTCATATATATCTAGAAACCCACTTTTCTCACTAGCCTAACAAGATTGAATAATTCAAAACAGAAACCCAAGCTAAAATATGTTTGATATATGTTTAAGAACACATATTATGACTGAAGTTAATAATATCATTGATTTTACAGATCTCAGAATTACACGTTGCATTAAAATCATTAATTAACCTCATAAAATTATTCCAGATCCAGTGAGGTTCATTCATCAATGGTTTCCTGGATAAATCTAAAGTCAACTACAGCACAAAGTCCAGTCACTACAAACCTATCATTTTTATTTCCGTCCTCTGCCCCAGAAGCTGACAGACCAGTTGGAAGGTAATATTGGAATATTAATTTATTTTCACTGTAATTTATGTCTTATTACAAAACAGAAATAGGATTGTTCTTTTCTGTTCTAACAATTAGCGTAGACATAATTGTTCTTTGATAGTCAAACTGTTTATATTGTCATATGTTCCCATTCATGATACAAAGTAGAATATTCAAACTGGGGGAAGGAAGGCATAGACTTTAAGGACAAGGTTCAACTCTGGTCACATTGAATGAATTTTTTTCCATCTCTCAGGATACAATAATATATTTAAGACTATAATTTGCTTGTAATTTCCCAGCCACTAAATCAATCATCCTAGTAAAAAAAGATATAGAAGTCATGCCCCTTAGTATGCAGGACTGAACTAGGAAGTTGAGAATCCTGAATTGTATACCGGTCTCATTCCATAAGATAATGGAATATTTTACAAAAAATATTCTTTCCTATAGATAAAATGAGGAAGCCTCACATAACTTTATTTTGTTACAAAGGAAAGACAATGAGATCTAATAAATTTTATGAAATGTTGCTAAGGATTTCAAAATGTTGCATTTTAAATTCCATAGTTGGAATGAAAGATGTTTGATTTTGAGATAATTGCTGAAATGAAAAATGTGTCAGTGTTCCAATGAAACTTCCCATGTCCATTCAGCACTCAGAGACTAAGTCCATCCAAGTAAGAATTTATTAAAGAAGTCATGTTGGCACATCTGGGAAACCCGAATCTAGCAGTACTGGGTTTTCCCTGCATAGTTAAAAAACCAAAACCCATCCCCTGCATCCCTCAGTTCATCACTTTGTCCAATCACAGATCACCCAAACTGGAGACCTTCCTTCAACCACTCCCATCACAGGTGCAGGATGAAATAGCCTTGATTCAGAAGAAGAATGTTGTTATGTCTAACTACCATCACTCTCTAAAATCCCCCCTCCCAAATTCCCAGGCACTGACATACGGCAGTGTAAAAGCTTCCAAGAAAAATGGCTTCAAAAGCTGACAAAATGATGTAAAAATTGAATAGTATAATACAATATGAGGTGACATCTTAATTAGTCCTTCATTAGTGAACTTTAGTCTTCACTTAATGATGGTAATTAGGACTGGAATTTACAGTTCTAAATGATGTGGTTGTAAATTCAGGTGTCAGCGACCCTGCTGCTTAGTGACAGCAGTTATGGAAGTCCTAAGTTACCATTATTAAGCAAGGAGTGCATTAAGTGATTGCAGCTTCTGACCTCCAACCAGCTTCCCCATTGGCTTTGTGGGAAACTGGCAGGGAATGTTGCAAATCATGATTGCGTGACCACAGGATCTTGTAATGTTGTAATCAAGAGACGGGTGCCAATTACACAGATTGTGATCACATGACCATACGGGTACTGCAGCAGCTGGAAACTCAAGAACCAGTCATAATTACCACTTGTACAGTGCTGTTGCAAATTGGAACAGTGGTTGTTAAGTGAGCAACCTGTACTGACTTCAC
The DNA here is from genome assembly GCA_032468015.1 of Mimophis mahfalensis. Lineage (NCBI taxonomy): Eukaryota > Metazoa > Chordata > Lepidosauria > Squamata > Mimophis > Mimophis mahfalensis. The sequence goes on along the minus strand of JANHFR010008284.1, from coordinate 38,824 downwards.
ATGTTTAATGACAAAAATTTGTATATATTTAAACTTTCCCTTTGCAAGAACTAGGATGATTTTTTAAAAATATTCATACAAATATGACAGTTATAATTTTAAGAGAGATTGATTATAATCAGTGGTGGGATTCAATTTTTTAAACAACTAGCTCTGTGGGTATGGCCTGGTTTAGTGGGAGTGGCTAAGTGGTGATGTAACCGGGTGGGTGATGTCACAGATCACACCCAACCCTGCCTCCTGGATACTCATCTCAAAGGAAGAGGTAAATTCAGCCAGTTGGGGCTAATCCCACCACTGGCTGGCCCAACCCCCACCTGTTTTTTGGCCTCTTTTGAAGCCATTTTCAGGCCAATTTTGGAAAAATGGCCTGAAAGTAGTCCAAAAATGGCCTGAAAACCGCCGAAACAGGGCCAAACCAGTAGAATCCCACCCCTGATTATAATGGTTTTCAGTTTCTTCATGCTTAACAGCCAAAACACTATTTTTATTTAATGTGCCAGGTGCTACAGTGAGCAGTGAGTATATCTTAATCAGTCTTTAATACAGATTTGATTTTTAGCTACAGCTAATATCAAAAAGCTATGCACCTGCCACTATGCTAACTAAAATGTAGAAATAATTTTAGTGACCTTCGATAAATAGGCTCCTGCATTCCTTGTAATTTGCTTCAGGGAAAGCTAATTATGGGCAAATCCATAAAAGAAAATGGATGAATAATGCTGAAAGATGTGCATAACATGACTGAAGCCTCCCAAAACATTAATCCTCTCCTGAATAAAAAATTTAACACTAGCATCAATTGAGACAGCAGAGTTCCATGTTTCAAGTGACACTTGAAACAAACAGGATTATTGATTATCATAGAGAAAATGCACTGCCAATTTCAGCAGAGCAAGAAATGCATTCATAGGTAGATGAAGATCTTGAACCATAGGTTTCTTCTTGCTCTGGTCTTGTATCTTCTGCATTAACTGCTGATTAATACACACACATACACGCCACCAATGGGTCTTCTCTTGCATGACTAGAAACAATATTATTTCCTTTTATTGTCATATAAAATTGAGGACCTGTAAATAATTGTGCATCTTTTTTTCAACATCATCAATAGAAAAGCCAGGGCAGTGTATCCATGTGAAGCAGAGCACAGTTCTGAGCTGTCTTTCCAAACTGGTGCAGTTTTTGAAGATGGTAAGTAGTTATCACTTTTATAACCCTACAAATAAGCACATCTTTTAGAAAGCTGACATGGAGTATCATACAGACTCCCTAAATGGTGTCTAGGGCAATACATGCAGCATCTATTGTAAGTATATGTGTTCCTGAGCCAATGTCTGATGAAGCTGAAAAAAAATCTCATTAAAACAATCTGTGCACAGCTTGGGTTTAATCTTATTTGAACATTTAAGGGAACATAAGGATTTTTTTTAATGCAACTGACTTATGGGTCAAAGTAGAACTTGAGACATACGAAGAATTTAATTGGAGATCCATATTAGCCATGGTTTAACCTCTTTGTGCTATATTGTAAAAATACAGTGTAAGGATGCAGTTTTTCTGTTTACATTTCCTTTCAACCTATAGCAGTTTTTTCTAGCCCTCTTGATCCCTAGATTTCCAACCAATAGCCACACTAAAATGGGAATTCTGAGAGCTTCTGAAGCAACAATTTTGTAGGATGCTAATTTGGGGGAAGGTTTAGTGAAACTTGGTAGAAATGAACTACATTTTTTGAATATAGTAAATTAAAAAAATCAATATTCATTCAGTAAATAGGACTACCTCTTATACATTTAATAATGCCTAAGAACTGAGTAAGAACTAGGTTTGGGAAAGTATGGACTCACTGCTGTTGACCTCATACTTCATAGACTATAATGGAGAAATCCATGGTACAAATGCAATCATGTTGAATGTTAGAAACCAGATTAAAAAAAATCTTTGTTGGCCCTTTGATAGAGATGAGGTCAATAAATGGAATTCCTAGATTCCAGGAATGCACATTATCATTGTAAAATGGAATAATAGAAAGTAGAAAGCCATATCATTTTGAATTAAATCAAGGACTTTATTTGAAATCAAATAAATTTAGGAATTATTTCTTTTATTATTTTATGTAAATTATTTTATTCTTTTAATTATTTTAGGAATTTTTTTCTCATGCTTTCCATGTTCTCAGAACTGAATTGTTATTCCTTTTCCCTTAATGGTTCATTACTCTCTTCAAGGCCAGTTCTACATTGGCTCGTTGGCAGTCTTATTTGCCCATTGGCAGTCTAGTTCTAATATTTTCTATCAATTCCAAGTTACCTCTTGTTGTGATAAGTACCTGCTCACTTAGGATTCCTTTTATACAATGTTGAGTTATACAGTATACTTCTAAAACCGCACTCTTTTATACTGTGAAAGAAATATCTTGAATTTGAGTAGAGAAAAAATGGAACCAAAACAGGATACTCTTTTCAACCCTGATGACTTTTCAAAATAATTGTTTTCCTACGTTAATCTTATTCAGCACAAGAAAGCAGGTATTAACTGTAAAGTGGTTTTCAGGTGCACAATATTAAGAAAGAAGGAGTGGATTGTCCCAAAGATGCTTTTTCAAAAATCAATTGGACTTTCTTTGTTTTTCCTTGAAGATGTTTCACTTCTCATCCAAGAAGCTTCTTCAGTTCTTGCTGAATGGTAGAGAATGGAAGGATTTATATTCCTTGCAGTCATTTGGTTGTTAGCAATCTTTGAGTGCTAAAATAGATAATTGACGATCTCCATAGATAGTGAGTCGGTTGATGATAGTAATATAAAAGAGCTTTAGGTCAATCTAAAGTAATGTAATTTGTATAGCTGCTATAGCTTTGTTTCAGCAAAGGTTTGAGCAAAGATGTAGTTTCCTTAAAAGAAAATGCATCCCAGGCTTTCATAAATATAGGAACGTCTGTTAGGGTGTATATATAAGAAAAATGCTTGTAAAGGGCTATAAATGCTTAAGAAAATGGTGTATTTGTTTTTTTGTTTCACTCTCAATAGTTTTGGATTCCAGGATATGGTTGGTTAGCTGGTTTAACTAATTTCATTTCAATAACATTTGCAGGACTGTCTCCAGTTATTTCTTGACATGTCCCATACGCTACAGAGGAGACAAAATTCAGGTCCCCTTCTTGAAACAGTATAATCTGATGGAACCCACATGGCATGCCTCCTCCATTATGGCACCTGTCCTGTGGAACAGTGTTATCCCTGATATTGGCTAGTTTTGACCTTGCTAGTCTTTAAGAAGGCCTTGAAAACCTATTATTTATTTTTAATTGTCTTTGTATTTATTGTTTTACTATGTTGTAAGCCGCCCTGAGTCCTCCGGGAGTAGGGTGGCATATAAATTCGATTAAATAAATAAATAAATAAATAAATTAATTAATTAATTAATTAATTAATTAATTAATTATGGTCCTTCAAGCTGTGGATCTGGATTTTGATATCCTGTAAGGTAGTGTTTCTCTCTCTCTCTTTTTTTTTTAGAAAATATATCTTTATTAGTATTTTAAAATAGACAAAAATAACATAACTAAATAACACACTAAACATTAACACCAGTGCAATACATCTATTTACAAAATTAAGACCGAGGGGGTTCAACTACCCCTCCTGTATCGATGCAACAGGCGTCCAGATGCAACGTTCTATCATATTACATTTGTTGAGGTAGTTTAAACCTTTTAAAATAATTTTATAATTCGCCATATCAATTTCTCAAGAACAGTATCATATAACCATGCACCCTTCAAGACAGTCCTACATCGCTTATATGAAAGTATATATAGAACAATGAAAGATAAGCAAAAAAAAAAGAAGAATGTCCGTTGTTAAAATCTCATAGAAAAGAAAACATGAATTGGGTATGTTCAATTAACAAACATTATTCAGTTCCTGTTGGCATCTTCTTATTGAGCCAATTGTGCCAAGCATCCCAACTCTGATAAAAAACTGAATCATATAGGTTAGCCTATCGAATTCCACACAGTTCAAAATGTTATTAATAAGGAGGTGGTCTGGTGGGATCAATTCTCCCTTCCAGGTTTGTGCATAAGCGAGTCTTGCAGCTATCGTAATGTGGATGAATAAGTATCATATTCTTTTTTGATGCTGGCTGGGGAATTCTGGGAGTTGAAGTCCACGCATCTTCAAATGGCCAAGGTTGAGAAACACTGCTGTAAGGTGTGAAATAACTGGTGTGCCCCAATTGAATGTGTTACTCTTGTGACTTGTTGGTTGTTTTACAGCAGGAATGTCAAACTCACATTGTCACAGCGTTGTCACGTGATGTATTGGGAGTTTTTTCTCCTTTGCTAAACCGGGTGAGGGCGGGGCCAGCACGTGATACATCTGGCCCATGGGCCACGAGTTTGGCACCCATGTACTAAGCACTCCAGAATTCTTATTATATCTTGTTTATTTTTATACATGCTTTTGTGTGTGTATGAGAGAGGGGGGGGGAGTGAGTGAGTGAGTGTGAGTGTGTTTGGCAGCTATATAAATGTTTTAAATCAATCATTCAAAATAGCATTTCATCTAAGTTTAAAGTTAGCTTGTATTTCTAAGTCCTGAGCTGACTTAGCATGTACCCCAGAAGCAATAAGAATGTCCTGTGTGGTAGTTCTATTTTTATTTTGTCATAGAAGATTTTATTTTTTGTGTTGCAAGAAGAAAAGTGCAAAACATTTCACAAGAGAAAACACATCCAGGATGACTTGATCTACTAACCACAAACAGCAACTCTTCTTTAACACTAATGTTTAACCATTGTCTTAAAAGTGGTATTTGCGATTTACATCATTCAGCTTGCAACTGAAGAAGGTGCTTCTGCAACAGAGGGCAATTATATATTATGATGCATTTTTTTCAGAGAGGCTGCATGCCTTCTTCAGACTTGTCCTCTGCCAAAAAAGATGGCAATTGGCTCAAATACAAGAGAAAGCTAACACTTCTATATCTGTAGACTTATCTCTCTTTTTGGAAGTTGTTGACTGGTGGATAACAGCAGAAACAGGAATGAATTACACATCAACTGTTTGCGTGCCTCTTTTTTAAAAATGTAAATTCCTGAATGCAGGCTATAGCACATTGATAACTTTCTAATGAAAAATAAAGGTGGGGTAGTAGTGAGCATTAAGGGGAGAAAACTGGGAAATTATAAGTTGTGCTTTCTGATAAAGAATATTTTGTGCCTAACCATAATCACCCAATATCTGTCAGTGCCCAAAGTATTATCTCAGAATCGCTTGGTGCTCCAAGTGGGTGCCTACTCTGAGATTATAGATTTCCCCATTCCTGACTTTGGTTCATGGGTTGCTGTTTCCTGAAGTCTCCTGATGATACAATGGTTTTCTCTAGGGAACTGATGGAAACATAATTTTGCTTTTGTTCTTGTGGTCTCAGATTCTCTGTAACATTGCCATTCTAAAGAGTATCTACTATCATTTATCTCCCAGGAAATTGATTTGAGTCAGTCTCTCCCTGTATCTCCAAATATGGTTCCTGACTTCCTACTGGGCATTATTCTTTTACCTCAAAAATAGAAATAAGAAGAGTTTCTCATGAACTTAATCTTTTCATCGTCCTAAGACTTGGCAAAGTATTTACATTTTTTTAAACAAGTTAAGGCGGATTAAAAAACTTGGAAATGATCTGTTTTTCTGCATGAATAGAGAAAAGAGAAGGAAAAAAAGACAAACATATTTAAAACAGAAATATGCATCACCCTGTGGTTGAAATAAGTCAAGTTCATTTAGTCATTTTGCCACACGTTGTATTATTTTTGCTTATAGTGGATTAAGAAATAGTTTTTTCTGTTATTATTCCTTCTTCTGTTCTTTTCTGTTCTTGGTCTGCTTCCCATTAAGAAAACAGGGATGCTATAGTTGTGTCTTGTCAAAAATTACCTTATAGACAGATTGCATCTGAATCAAAAGTAATAAAAGAGGAATTAAATATGTATTTAGTTGCTTCAAAGAGTTTTCTTAAAAGCAAGTTTAGTTTAAAGGTGTGGTTTCTTGGCATGTGAGTTGAAACTCCTGTAGTCAAATCTATGTACAAAATTGTTGTCGAAACATGTGGTTCACAAAGCAGGAATTTAACAGAATGCTTTCAGGCATGTCAGACCTTGTGTTTCTTCCTCAAAAGAAGAAAAGGAAATGCATTTAAGGCCCTATTTAAATTCTCCCTTTGGAAAATGGAAGTTTGAATCCTTGCATTTGTTTCCACATCATTAAAATTACACCAGAAAACCTTCAACCTTACGATTCGAGTTACTTCAGTGATGCCTTCAGGAATTTGTGGATGGTTGTCACAAATGAGATTCAGAAGCAAAGAGACTTTCCAAACGTTATGTGAAGTTTTTAGGCAAGACCTTAATAGCATAGGATAAGCTATGTTATGTTTCCCTCTATTACCAAAGAAAGCTTGTGCTTCATAGATTTCCAAAGGCCATTTTTTGAGTCTTTTGAGAATCAGTCTGATAGGACTTGTGGCATCAGGCTTTCTTTTAGCATAGTGGTTTAATTTATCCCCTTGTTCATGGCTTGGTTTTTATCTGGCAATTACTTAAGACGGATAGATTATATCATTACAGCCTTATCTTGCCCAACATCTTGGAAAGCCAAAAATAAGAAGTGGGTTCTTTCCAGTATTTAGTCCAGTGTTTAGAGACAGTTTTACCTACTTATTTATTATTGATTAAATTTATATGTCACACATCTCATTGTTGCAGTGACTTTGGGTGGCTTACAAAGTGATAAAAAAGTAAAGAAATAGTACAAAAATTAAGATTGAATAATGAACTAAAAACCAAGATAACAGGTGATAAGGAGGGGGGGCAGGGATCCTCTCTGTACTCCAGTCCCAGCATGGACACCTCTATCAGGACCCCAGGTCAGCAGGCAGAGCCAGGTTTTAAAACTGCTCTAGAAGACCAGGAGTGTGGAGGCCAACCTCAACTCCAGCAGGAGAATATTCCAGAGGGGAGGGACCACAGCAGAAAAACTCTTTTTGTTGACTCCTCCAACCAAAATTCTTTGGCAGACAAGATTCAGAGTAGGATTCTTTCACTGAGGCGAGTGTCACAGCCAATCACATTGAAGTGAGTAGGCCCATCAGATAGCCTGGATCCATGCCATGCCTACACTTACCCACTAATGCATATTGTTTTCTAGTTCAGTTTTTCCTTTAAATCCAAAAGCCTTTACCTTTCCTTAAAGGTGTATTTGGCAGCACATGTAAAATTTTTCAAGACATTCTGTTTCTCAAGGGACAGTATAATATATGCTAATCTTTGACTTTATCAGCCCCAACTTGGAGTGTTTATTTTGTTCTGTTGAATATATTATTCAAACCATTCATCCCTTTGACTTCAATAAGGTCACCTTTCTTGTCTCAATTGTGAGAGGATTGGACAGCTTTGCTTCAAATTGATCTGCTTATTTTCAGTTCTACAGAGACATCATGGTTCTTTATACCCAGTTAAAGATATCAGGGTAAATCCTCTTTGAAGGTTGCATCTTCGATATATCTTTCCATCTTCAAGATTTCTTTGTCATCTAATCTTGAAAAAAGTGTTTCATTTGTTAGGGGTGCCTGTTGCTTTTTATGCTGATAGGCTTGCTTTTTTTCTGACAGTATCTGGGTTTGCTTACCAGTATCATGGAAACACAATATAATCAAAGCATTTCTGTAAATGGATAAAATCTATTCTGTTTTAAGTGATAAGACAAATATGTTTCTGTGGGCACAAAAAGACACTTTATAAGAGTAATAGTTTCTTTCTGTATTATTTGATTGATATCACAAAGCCAATCCAAACATAATCACTCTGCCTTGGGTATGTGCTCTTTCTTCTGTTGTGTAATATGAATACCTGTTGTCTTGTGCTGACCAGGGAATTTACTGTCATCCAAATACATTTTTAACTGGAGTTCTTCTTCAGCCGTGCATTCATATAGCCCAACTAAGTTTACCATTTGCTAGTTTTTATGCTAATATATACTTGGATTTTATGGTGCTTTAGTAGACTCAAGCAAATGAGGTGAATGTTAGGTAACACTTTTTATATGTATATGTGATTTTTCTTACCAAAATAACACCTCCAGAAGGTTCTGAATATAGACTGAGCAGAAAAATATGCGAATGCACAATGATTAATTAAAATAGCACAATCACAAGACTTCCTTTTCCTTCACAAATCTGTCCATACCATTGTATCTACATGTATGTTATTCTAAGGTTTTTTTTTCCTGAACAGAATTGAATCAGCTATGGGAAAGATCCTTTCAGTAATTCCGATTCAGCATAAATTATGTGGAATATCAATAGAGTGGCCTTTTCTATATTGTGAAAGAAAAGCAAGGAACATGCTGTAGTTTCTCTTACATGGTCTGGGTCTTCTGACATTTTCTTCATACCATGAAAGGAATCAAGCCTGAAGGGCAAGATAAAAAGCACTGGCTTTTAAAAGGACCAGTGCATCCTTTTTGAGATGTGAAATACTTTTAAAGCCAAGCCCTTAATGTCTGATGTTCTAGACAGCTGTTACTCATAGGAGTCCACAGTTCTATTCCTACCTGTGTAGTTGTGGATATTAAAGTCTCATGAGTGACCTAAAGAAATAAACTTTATCACAGTCATTGATCAGCCAAAAACAAACAAAAAACATTTTCCAAAATAGTAAGTAAAAACCAGAATAAAACCCAATAATTAAACTAAAAGATAAACAGATTTTGCTGATAGTAAGACAATGCAGCCACATTTCTAGAAATAAAATCATATGAATTGGATTTGTTGTTAGTTGTGAAGTCGTGTCCGACCCATCGCAACCCCATGTACAATGTTCCCTCTTCCTGTCCTCTACCATCCCCCGGAGTCCATTTAAGCTCACACCGACTGCGTCAGTGACTCCATCCAGCCCCCTCATTCTCTGTTGTCCTGTTCTTTTGCCCTCAATCTTTCCCAGCATTAGGCTCTTCTCCAGTGAGTCCTTCCTTCTCATTTGGTGACCAAAGTATTTAAAAATACTTTGTACTAATTATTACTAGATAACTACTAAATAACATGTACTAAAAGCTAAAATAGCCTCCTAGAGTATCCCCATGGCAAGATAGGTGATAAATAAATGTAACAAATAAAAAAATAGATCACATTCAGTTTCCTTGCTGGTTTCACCTGTTGCCATATATTCTCAAATGGGTTTACTCCAAGATTCTCCTTTTGTAATCTTTCAGAGAAAATTCCAAGAGTTTTACAAGCCAAATTCACCCAGCATCTGGACCTGCCCTGTATTAAGCATGCTGAGTCCTCCAAACTCATCAATAAACATAATATCTTAACTATAGACTGATGGAGGGACAGGAGCGGTGAAACCTTTTGGCATTCAGTACAGGCATCATGGTCCCAGCATGTGACTCCTGCCAGGTCAGCAATGTTACCTCTGTTCCTTTGGGGGAGAAAGGCACAATATAAGAAGTTCTAGATTTCTGTTTTATCCAATGTACAAACTTTATTTCAGACAAATAGCAAGGCTGTTTTAGGATTCTGTGCTGGAATGGGTGACTTTAGATATTTTAGTTCAAATTCTATAATTTCTGACATCTAGCTATACTAATGCCACTGATAAATGTTATAGTGCCATAAGGCCATTTACACTCCCAAACCCCTTTATAGTGCTAGCAAAAGAAAGCAGAGAGAGATATTCCTCAACTTATTTTTACAAATTGGGTTTATTAGAATCTCAGCACCACATTTATTGTCAAAAGTACAGTTGTACTGTACAATTGAAATGGTTCACCTCCATCATAATCAAATGTGAGGCAGATAGCATAAAATGTTGTTTGTGGTTCAGAATATCATAAATCCTTTCCCATTTCACACTATTATTTTCATATAATTGTATCAGGAGGTTTAGTTGGTAAAATAATAATTTTTTTTCCAACAGAAATACTTATTGAAGAACTGTCTAAATTCTACAAAATAAGGGACAAAGTATATCTTTATTGTCTCAAAGCACATCCCTCTCATAACTCAGATATAAATGCGCATGTACCAAGTTTTTGGTTCCAAGTTTCCGCACATGGTGGTTTTACAGGTTCTTGGTTTTTTGCATTTCCTTTTCTCTAGAACGTTTATCTTCACATGTTTGTTCTTGTTTCCACATCAACTTTATTCTTGCTCCTTCAGACTTGAATGTGGGGGACTCTCTTATTCCAATTCAGATCATGGTCCTCCTTTGGTTAAATACTTTTAGAAAATATTACTTCACAGAAAGACGAGTAGAATCCTGGAACCAGCTTCCAGTAGAGGTAGTGCGTCAATCATCAGTAACTGAGTGTAAATATGCTTGAGATAAACACATGTCCATCATCCAAGGAAATTAAAACTAAGATAAAATAGTTAATAAATACAAAAATCATAATTTTAAAAATAAAAAACAAAAACTCAAAGGCAGACTCGATGGACCATTAGGTCTTTTTCTGCTATCAGTTTTCTGTTTCCTCATTTCTAATATGATTTGTCCTGACTGCCAAGAACTTACCAGAAGTTCTCTCTGACATTTCTGTACCAGACTTTGAATCCAGGAAGTTCTGCATGCTTTGGCACTAACCTACCATCATGTGCCTCAGATCTGCATTATGCTTTGATCTCTCAGCTGTTCTCAATGGCCAAGCATCACAGTTTCTTACCTTGACTTTGCCCCTGAGTCTGCAAGCAGCCCTCAGGGTAAGGTTAAAAAAAAAAAAGATCTTGCCCAATCATGGATTGGTGTCTGTTCTCAAAAGTGAATATATCCTCCTGTAGCCTAATCTGATTTTTTTTTTCTGAATTATTATATCCATTTCTCTTAAGGGGCTTTTCTATTCTTATTTGTTTAATATTACCTCAATTGATATAGTTACCCATCTCATATTGTGACTCTGAGTGGAAAACACAATAATTCATCCTGCTAGTTTGAACTATAATATATAGGCACAAATCGCAGGCTTGCTTAAGTAGTAAAGAGAGCTGATGGACATTGTTATTCCATGAAACCTTATGCCCATCTAATGACTAGGGAAGTTTGCTTTTAACCACAAAATGAACATGTGAGCAAAGGCACTGAGCACTATGACCTAAGGCAGGGGTCTGCAAACTGTGGCTCTGGAGCCACATGCGGCTCTTTTGGCCCTCTGATGCGGCTCCCTGTCGGCTGATCCCTCCACTGACTGGCCCCTGCCCTCTCCTGCCCTCCCCTCCCCGTAACTCCTCGCCTGGCCTGAGAAGGTAAGGGTGATGGTGTGGGATGGAGACTCACTCCATAATCCAGAGCAGGAGGCAACTGGGTG